>CAKAOH010039139.1:191264-240381 GCA_916701665.1 Sebastiscus tertius | reverse complement strand
ATTCAAACTTTTTTAGATGTGGTGGGATGGGTGTCAGTTTTGGAATGATGCTGTTTATTATGCAGAGAATAAAGGTAATTATGAGTAATTAATTTAAACTGCGTGTTGTTCACATCATTAGAGATGGCCCAAATTCCAGCAAACACAACAAACATATCAGTGACATCAAAAGATAGAAAAAGGAAAAAGGATTTTATTTTGAATTCATTCAATGCCTTACATCTATAACATGTGGGCCGCTGCTTGTGTGTGCAGCTTTCAACCCTATGATTTTGTGAGAAAAAAACAAAACATATATGAAACCATCGACGTGCATTCCAAATGGTTTTAACTTGTCGTAAGAATCTACATGACAGATATAGTTAGGTCCAAGAGCAAAATACTGCCTATTCAGTGGAACAACGCACGGCTGAGGAGTTAGGGTCCGCAGAGCGAGAGAGAGAATCAAACCGACATCTTCCTTTTGTGCATGAATGCCATTTTTCAATCATTTGTCGTACATCCACGTATAGCCATTTAGTCTTCCAGGTCCTTCCAGGTGGTGCATGATGAACCATCTTTGCTGTCTCTTGCAAAGAATTATTCCATGCCTAACCGCAAATGACTGAAGTATGACATTTTAATTCATTTCTAGATTAAAATAAAACAAAATCAATTCAAACTTGTCCATGTTTGCAAGCAGCTAAAGCTGCTGATGATACTCCTGCCAGTTAGTCAACGAACAACACTATCAATCATTTTCTCGTGGCCACGCAAAATGATTTTTTAAAGCACTTATCAAAAATATTTTTTTTCACAAATGTTGCCAGACTGGCTCCATAGGTTTCTCTATAGGTACTCACTTAGTTTAACAATAGCATAAGGGTTAATAAGATCAGATTCACTGCTCTAGTAACAGCAGTAGTAGTAACATTTTACTTGCTAACAGCTTCCTTGCATTAGCATTTGCAGCTCTGACCCCGGCTCTGAAACATCATGCTCTACTGATGGCCTGCCACTGTAAAGCCTCAGGGAAATGTCCAGGTTACGCACCAGAGCAGGTAACCGAGCTCCAGTTCTGCGTTCAGTTCCTTCATTATCATCAACAGACCATGTGCCTGCTCACTGTGTACCTGCTCTGCATTTAGAGCTATAATACTATCAACAGAGAGCTCATTTACAATATGACAGATCTGTTTGTCTCTCACAAATGTTTTTTTTTATGGATTGAACAGATTTCATCCTCCATATGTCATGAGATACAAACTTATACAGACAGGCTGGTTGCCTGGCAACCTCACAATGATGACAAGACAAGATATAGTCTGGGACACAGCCCCCCGTTAAACCGGCACTAAATCAACAACTGAAACTCAACTCACAGTGACAGTACATTTCCCCACTACTGAAAAATGTTCCAAATATTCAAGGAAATGGGCCTTGAAATCTTCAGAAATGTACCCACAGTTTCTCTCAAGGAATAACTTGAATGTTGAAAGTTTTGATAACCAAGATAACAAAATACATTTCTTTACAAAATATGACCAATTACTTTCCTACATTTTGTCATGTATAAAAATATCTGATTGTACATCAGAGGCAATATAGGGAGTTATATTGCTGCCCATAAAGTAATTTATATACATTTTTATGTTGAAATGCTGAGAAATCTTAGATTTTTCAATAAAGGAAGAAAACCAAAAAGCATAAAACATCATCACCCTCTTTGAACTGACGGATGCACGGCATATCCTTCTGGAGATGAAACCTGCAAATGCCGTTTTGGCTGCTCGGCTCCATGTGTGATGGCACACCAGCTGGCACTGGACCAGACCCCAGGGAGTGAGACAAGGGACAGGGATGACGATGTGGAACAAGAGGGAGGAGGAGGAGGCAGTAAAAGTGTGGAGAGAATGTCATCAGGTCTGACAGGCTTCCAGATAAACACACGGTAATGGCTGATGTGCTCATCTTGTGTTTTGGCTATAACACTCTGCAAAGAACAAAAGTCCAATAAAAGCGTATGAGTCCACAGTGAGGGGAGCCATTTATCAAATCCACATTTCTTATTTTATTTATCGGTTTATTTAATAGGGAAATAATACACATTGCTATAAATGAGTTAGCCAAGAAGCTATATTTCATCTGTAGTCCATGGACAGATGTCACAGAGGCACCCTAAAAACAGAATATCGAATTAAAAGGAACACTGAACGTGTCATTCAGTGACATTGCACATTTCAAATGCAGCCTAGAGAATCTCCATCAGTATCCCCAAACCCAGTGTGAGCTACTGATGATGCTCTGATGAATCATCTGTAGACTGTCTTAATGATGGCGCGGTGACACAGGTTCAGCCCACTCAGCTCAGTCTCCAGGAACAAATGTTGGCATTGTACGTTTCTGCAAACCACGGATACGTGCAGATACATGCAGAGCATGTGACGTTGTATATCGAGTGACCGCTATAGAAAGTTAAGTGGAATAATAACGAGTATAAGAAATGAGAAAGCTCACTAAGGACCGGTGGGAGGGTTGGTGGACGGGGGTGAAACGAACACAGAACTTTCTGAGGTTGGTCACTGTGACCTAAGAAAACCTGTTTTTTGGCCACAACTCAAGAATTCATATGCTAATTATGACAATTTCCCACAAATGTCTAATAGGGTGAAATGAGGTGGAAGCATATAACTGTGAGGTGCTAATTCTAGTTATTCCTTATATTTCCTCATATAAAGATATGAATCATAACAGTCTATATCAGCTTTTAAAGGCAGGTAGAGTTTAGGTGTTGTATGGATGTGACCCTGCTTTGCCAGGGCCCTTACCTCACTATGGATCCACTCTGACAGATGCGTCTATATGGACAGACAACATTACCATAAGTGCCTTTCACTTATACTAAGCTATTGCAGTGTAAGTGGCACATTGACCTTTTCACATCCACTCAGCCGCAGTGCTGCATGAACAGAATCAAAGTGCTGCAAGGGCCTCCTCCTGCTCTCTGCATACAGGCGTACCTCTGCACCACCACCACTGGTTTGTTTGTTTTCATTTCAGTGATGCCTGATGGCGTTTGGAATGAAGTATTCCCTCTCTGTAACTCCTCCTCTCTTGTCTCTCTCTTTCTTTCCCCTGCAGCTGATTCAGACTCTGATGAAGCTGATGAGACCGTCCTCAGTCGAATTCAAGTCCCCACTCGAGCTGTCTGCAGAGGGTGAGAGCACCACACGCACATTTTGCAAATAGTTACAAACTCAACACAAGATAGATTTTCTGCTTATCTTTATTCCATCTGTGCCACAAAATAGTTTCACGCACAGCATGCACACACACTAAAAACATACATACAGTATTGCATTGATTCGGCCTCACCTGTACACTCGCTGAATGTTAATAGTAGCCATTAATCAATGGCAGTAAGCCGCTCAGCTATGAAGACAGCACATTAGGGAACATGAGCATATATACAAACGTGAACTCGTGCATCCCTCATCAGTCATTTTCCCGACATCTACTGTACTGACGCAATGCTAGTTATTTTCCTATTAAAATGTCATTATCGCCTATATGTGTTTTTTACCACCTTTCTTTTTTCTCTCCATACATACAACCTGTAATACTATGAAGAAGCATTCAGCACTTATTGGGTTTTATTCATATGACTGTGCTGAATGTAGTCAAGTCAAAGTTTATTATAGCCCAATATCACACAGCATGCCTCAAAGGGCTGTACATATACTAAAAACAGCAATGAGCAACATTAGCAAAACACAAAAAAAAAACATATAGAAGTGAGATAAACTACACACAAAGCATTACAAATGGAAAATTAGACAATACATACAATAAAAACAGTAAAAGAATTAGAAAAATATACAAGAAATCTACAGAAACCATAGTTGATATTTTAGGGCAGACTAAATGCGGTTGAAGGCTGATGTGAAAAGATGTTTTTGAGTTTACTTTTGATTGATTCGACCGAGGTAGCCTCTTGAATCTGAGTAGGAAGATGATTCCGAAGAAGGGGGACTTGGTAAGAGAAGTGCCGTACTACCTACTGATGTTATATTTATTTTGGGAATAGTCAGGAGACCGGCTTTTTGAGGTCGTAAAGCCCTTGCAGGTATATGAGGAGTGACTAGAGGTGATAAGTAGGATGGTGCAAGTCTGTGTAATATTAAGTTAAAAGTAGGATCTTGAAGTGTGATCTAGCATGTACAGGGAGTTAATGGAATTAAATAAGAATGGGAGGGGGGACTATAGTAATGTAGAAAGAAATTACAAATTAAAAAAACTAAATTTAATACTACAGGTCAGAGATCAGCCCTGAAACCTCAGTGTCTGACGAAAGCCAGAAGCTGAGATGTTTAATGCATTTTGCATATGACGTCGTCTTTTGCGGCGCAGATTGCTTTTTGCATATTGACTAATTGAATAAAGTGCACATATATTGCCTTGAGGACAGCAAAGCATTTGTTTTCTGGGTGATAGATCAGAAGGTATGAGATTAGAATTTATTAGCATGCAGCTGAGGCTCATGGGAATGTCATTATAATTTATTATAATTATTATTATTTGGTCCTGATGATGGCACTAGACAAAAAGCCTAGCCTACTGGTGGCGCTAGAGGAAAAGTCACCTTTCTTCCCTAGAGTCATGCTGTTTTCGTGGCAAAAATAAAAAAGAATCATCATAGAGACACAAACATTGAAAGGATTCACTTTCCCAAGAAAATTGCAATTTCTAAAAAAACAAAGTCAACATTAGGTTCAAAATACAGTTTGCTGTCAGTAATGCTACAGTACCAGTACCATTTCATGTTTGTACAAATGGATGACCTCCTAAAGGCAGCAAGCATGTCCTTTATTTTAAAGACACCAATGCAATGATTGATGGCACCATGACAGAAAATCACCCACAGCTCAGTGACCCAGATCCTGCTCCCGCCAGAATCAACAGTATTGTCAGCAAAATTGATGACGTCTAGATTTCCATCAATAATCTGAGTGTGTTTACATTGATCTCACATAATATATCACAACCTGAACAGAGAACAAATCTAACAACAACAACAACACTAAAAGCAGACATGGTGTTCTCTGTGATACTTACCTAACTGAGGCATGTTTCATGTGTCTTCCTTTGCTCTTTTAGAATCACTCCGCCTATGAGAAAAAAAAAAACATTAGAATAATGTGTTGTCATGGTTGCTTAGCGACAGGGTCACGAGGTGGGGGATCACTTCCGCCAACACGGAACAACCGGCTACAAGATGGAAACATTAAAGGTTAACTTCGATGGAGGAGTAGATTGAGCAGTGCAGGAGGTTCCACAATGTTGCCACAGAATATGCGAGCAAGCAGGAACGCAGCAGAAATACACTAACCGCTGCTTCCACAGCTCCACGACTCCTATAAACTATCCGACGCGGGTCTTGACACGAGAGAGAGATTATGGCCGCAATAGTATGAATCCTCTCTCCAGAGCTATTGGCAAACCTGACAAAAAAATAAAGTACAGGCCTAGTACAAGCAAAGTCCTCCTGCTGACGTTGAACAGTTTCTCAGTGGTTGGACAATAAATGGCAACATATAATAATGTAAAATAAAGAGCCAAATAATGAAATCAATATTACGCTACCCTGTGATGAGAAAAATAAATATGCTAGCTGCTGTAGTGCACGTTCCTAAGCAACCGCCGTTCCATAGCAACCGCCTCCGCTTCACGTCGGGGCGGAACAACACCCCTTAGCTGTGATATAATCACAACATGTCCGTCCTCTTAATGATCAGCACAGTGTGATATAATGGGTGGTGCTAGGTGAGCTCAGGTTTTCCCAGTAGTGAAATCTTGATCTTGTGTTTTTCTCTGTGTTGTCTCATCTGGCTGCAGGCAAAGAGATGATCGAGATGTACTTTGACTTCCGTCTGTTCCGCCTGTGGAAAAGCCGTCAGCACTCGAAGATGCTGGACTACGACGACCTCTTGTGACTTGACGCACGTGCTGTCGACTTGTCGGCCGGTTATCTCATGTGTGAGCCTACTGCACAGTGACAGGGCGTTTGGTTGAAGGGCCCCCCCCCCCCCCGAGAGGCTCCTAGACGGGCTCTGTGGCAGAGCTGGAGCAGCAGCAGCGCAGTTGGGTCTTTTTTTCCCCTCTGAAGCGACAGGGTGGCCCTGTAGATTCAGCCAGCGGTGTACTTTTTCTCCCTTATCCATTTTCACTTTCTGCCTATCTCTCAGAGAAAAGAGAAAGAGAGGGACAAGAAAAAGGACGAGAAGCGATGGGAGTCATCATCCCTAGCCTAAATGTGTCAGAGAACTGGATTTAGATTCCGGAGTTCAGAGAGGATGTTAGATATAAAAGAGTGACAGATGAGAACAGAAGGAACTCCTCCTTTCTGAGTTTTTTTTTTTTCCTTTAGCCAACCTATCTGCTCTTTTAAGATGGAGGCTTTAAAAGGATGGAAGTATTTTCTTTGTCAGGTGTGGAAATTATTCACAAGGGGATTAGAGCTTATATGTAAATAAACAAGTGCTTACCAGAGCCTTAGAGAATAGATTTCCAGCATCTCTCTCCATGCTATCATGTGAAAATCTAGACTTTTAATTAGTCTTATTCAAATTTAGAGTTGTCTATTTAACACAGCTTTTTTTTAAAACTTCAAATAAATGTGTTAGTATTTCGTACAGACTGTTGTATTAACTCAGGTTAAATCCCTTGTTTGATACTAAGAATTGTACTCACTGTTGGCAACATACTGTAGATCAGAATCCAAGGCCTTCATAGCCACACAGAGTCATCCTCAGCGGAACGTTAAGACTGTCAGGGATGTCATATTTTAAAGTGTGTGTGAAGAGCGGAGGTTTTCTATATTTTCATAGTCTTTCAAGTCAACTGTAGCCAAACAGACAGATGTATCCATGCATGTTTCACAACATTAGAGCGTCGCGTTTGACCCTGCTGAGCCAACACTAGCTGTTCTTTCTTGAGCTGTTGGTTCGCGGCTGCTGATCCTTTTTAGTGTGTTTATATTGCATGTGTGTGTCCATAGCATACTTGCAGTTTGTCGCTCTGTGAAGAGGTTGCAGGTGGAGACTATAGACTCTTTACACCGTGGCAATGTCTTTATAAGAAGTAGACAAAAATACATTGATAACATACATACTGTATATTATTATTTAAACACTTGATTTACTCAATTTTTTTGGAGTAAAATTAGATTTCCTGTTTACGACTTAACTTGAATCACTCAAAGTAGCAATGGAGTGGTAGAGGTGATACTTTCCTTCGAGCTATTTTTTGTTTCTCCTCACCACCAAATTGTTGTTTTAGTTTTAATATACTACTTTTAATAAACCAGTGCCCTGGTATTTCACTGAATATCACAATACAAAGGTCTGTGTCCCAAAATACAGTCCTTGCAATACCCATTTCTATTATCCATTTTAAAACATCAGGATACCTTTGCTATAGTTGAAATGACATTTTGTGTTAACTTTAAAAAACTTAAAGGCACACTGCAGCAATTTAGAACTGCACTTCCATTACGTTGGGGGACCAATGTTATTAAAATATTGTATATTATCGAAAATAATCGTCAATCTGTGCAGCAGAGGCCGATATATCCTGACTTTTAATCCGTACTATGTGTCAAACTCCAATAACAGTGGATCATCATCTATGTTTCCCATGATGCAACTGGACAGCATCTTTTTATTGCCGTCCCTGCTTGGTAAATGTCCGTGTCTTTCGAACTCTGAACCCCAACATTTGTTTGCAGGCTTTTTCTGAAGCCCAAGCTGAGAAACCCCGATGACATCATGAGACACTATGACATCATCAGGGGTATTTTCTCCAACTTTAAATTGATCTGATCTTTAAAAAAAAAATTGGTACAGTGCCCCTTTAAGACTTCACCAGGCAGATGTCATTAAAAGTTTTACGCTCTGTCCTCCATTATATCAAACTTCAGGCCATTGTAACCCAGTTTACGACAAAGGCCTTAATTCGCCTGATGCTGCATTATTGGCCTAACCTGTATTTATTAAAAAGTAATTCTATTTTTCCAAAGCAAGGGCTGACCCCATTGTACTGTACAGCTGAACAATATTCACAGTAATGGTAAATAACAATAATAAGTGCCGCATAAAGTTACTTTAAACTAAGTTGTTGGGGGAGAATGCTGTTTTAAAGCTTATATAATCACCGGTATCTGTACTGATCAAGTGTATTGTCAGATAGGGTGAGTGACGTTTGCATTGCTCCATCTCAAGCTTGAGCTGAGGTGGCCATGTCCTCTATTATATATCCGCCTGCAAACATCCAGCTTCATCATTTGATAAAACTCACTGTATGTGTGTGTTCTTGGATTTACGCCTTTCTGCAGATGTGTTCACAAAGATAGGGAAGAATGATGGGAAACCATCAAAAGTGAAGACTGTTTGCTCCTCGTTTAACTTAGATTGAATGATTCAGGAGAGGAGTTTCAAGTATAGTAATATGTGTCATTCATCCATATATGCTTCCTAACTCTATATAACCAAGCTTCCCTGCACGCTGTAAATGTGTGCGTCATGACCATGGTTGACTGAGCCTTTTCACTGCTCATGTGTACATCCATGTCTTGTGTTGTTGTTGTTTCCTGATCCATGCAAGTCATTTGAGCTGGAAGAAGTGTTCATTGTATTGGAGTGTTTGAGGGGATCAGATGCCAACACTATTCATCTTAATGCATCCATGAGGACATAGGGGCTCTATAAATAGAGCTTTGGTCCAAAATGGGACATTTATGCATTTGAAATATCCCCTTATTACCACAGAGGATGTAAAACATGCTTTTAAATATTATTGAGGTTAGTAAATGTCTTAAGAACATTGTTTTATAGTATAACTGCTTTTTACAGAGGGCAATAAATACTGCTTTGGAAGTGTGTCAAATGGAAGGTTAAACTGTTTTATCCAAATAGGTTTTTGGACTGAAGCCCTTTAAGTGGATGAAGGACGAGGAAACATCGATACTATCCTTTGCATTATCTGGTTCCTATTATAAGAGTGGGTTGTTGTTGTTTTTTTCTCTATTGAATTATTGTATTACTGTAAGTTATGTTTTAGGTCTGTGCTAGTGTTGCATACAAATGCACTCATACTGCAGTGAACTCATGGTTGTGCCACAAAGTAGCATGTATCACTCGATGACTGTCAAATTAATTGTGATCATTTTGTATAATTACTGTAAACAAACTAAAACCATAGTGGTATACAATATGTCCAACACGTTCTCACTTCCAACTCTTCAAATACCGATACACGGTCAGTGACCCTACGCTTCAAACTATGACGCTCTAGGTGCCCCTCTAGTGTCAGTTTTGGACGTGTCAGGGACCGCGTGTCAGTTTCCGCTCATTACATGCATAGAGTCTTTTCAAAATAAACTTCCGTGTTCACAGGAAACTTACAGTTTGTGCTCGATACACGCATACAAACTTCAAACGTAGGTTTACTTAGATTTTAGGTCTACTTACGCAACAAAAGTACTTAGTTAGACTGAAAAGGTCGTGGTTTGGCTTAGTATAAGTATGTTTGCTACATAAAATTAGCATGTTTGTTACGTGACTGGCATTTGTTAAGTACGGAACAAAACTACGGTAAAATAAGTCAACATTGACTTTTAGTTTCACTCGGGACACTAACAGCAGTCTCCTGGGTGAAAGTCCTGTGTTTGTTTTAAGATTTGATTTGACAAAATTTGTGACTAAATAGAGGCACAGGTTTTATAGTACCCTCCTCCTGGTTTGTGCTATAAAGAGAACCCTCATATACTAAAACTGCTGAGATAACCAGGCCTTTATTTCTGAAGTCTCTCTCGCTTTTTCTATCAATGCAATCTCTAAACTTTTTCCATGTTCACTTGTTGTCCTGGTAAATTCAGGATATTTCCACTGCACTCTGGTTAACTGAAATACTTTGTACATTGAGTTCTGGTAAAGGAGGTTGCTCTTCAACAATTTGATTCACAGTGGAGTGCTAGACCCAAAATCCAATTAGCGTAAGAAATGTGATAGGGTAGCACATCCCAGATTTCATCACATTAAAAGCCTCCCAGCAGCTCAAAGGGCATCATCCCCCTGTATTCTTGGTAGGCTTTTAATTTGTAACATCTGCAAGAAGTGCAGAGTTTAACCAACGGTAATTTAACAGCGCTCAAAAAAAACGAAGTAGAAGCAATGGCATGCTGGTTTTGTACTGCTGGAATTAGTGCTGTGGAAATACAATGCTGAATTTATCATGTGAACTAGTACAGTTAATTGCATCCCTCTTCAGTATCTTACCAAGCCTTTTTGTTTGTGCTGGCCATTCAGTCGGCTATACTGGCTTTTATTTGAAATGCTTATTTAATATCAATTTCGTACAATCACATAAGGCCCAGTAGGCGCTGCCACTCTTGCTGATTATCTTGCTTGTTCACAGTATTTATACCAACTTCAAAATTATAGTAATGTCGATTCATGTTAAAACCATAGAACACCTTACCTCTTTCTTTGTGCTCTTTGTGCATCGTAGCCCAGAGGATTACTTTTCTCAAACGTTATATATCCTGACTTGCTTGTATCATGTGAGAGTGAACGTCTTTGCTGTCTCGTGTGCACAACTATGTTTTAGCTTAAGGTACGGTAGGATCTGACCTTTGTAATTGTTGTACATTCATGATTTTGCTTCATGCTGTTTAAACACCACCTACTCTCCAAACCTTACCTTTCTTCTGTAGCAATATGCCGTGTATGAATATTGCTGTATGGTTATTTAAATATGTAAAATGTACAAGGTAGGGAACATTGTTCAAGGTATTGTATTAGTCTGTAATACCTGTGGATTTTGATGACTATTGATTGCAGTATTGTGGATGATGGACAGAAACAAAGTGAGAAGTATGGAGGCTTGACCCAGCAGACTGCAGTCTGCTCACCGCTTGGCTCCTTTGTATTCTACTGGAGTGTCGTCTAGTACTTATTCTGCTCATATAGAGGACTCCTCTGCTTTCTCCTCTGCTTTCTCTTTAGTTTAAGTAAGGCCAAACCCCAGAGCCTAATTACATACCTGCTCAATTGTTGTAACTGCGTCTAAAGTCAATATATTTAATCCTGCTCCTGTGTTCGCTTTGATTGCAAGCTGAGTCGCACAAAAAATTGACACAAGCTTAATGGATTCCTAATGATTTTCTGATCACAATGAAAACGAAGACCTTGCTGATGATACAGGAGATCCATTATAGAGCTGAGCCCCGAAGCTGTGATCACATAGGACGTGCTGAAACACAAAGCATCACTATAGTAACAAGAAGCGAGAGCTAGCTAACCAACCTGAAGTAGTGCAGTAGATAACATGCTGCAAAAAGAAAACAACATTAGGCAGTGTTACTGTTTGCTTGTGGGGAACTCATTCTGAAATGCCGCGTGCTGCTTTATGACATCCTGTGGAGGAGGACATAACCTAGACTTTTATCACCACGGCCAGCAGCTTTTATGGGTCTATTCCACATTGATGTAAAGTGGAAAATAAAAAAAACAAGTACTCTTTGTGATCACTAACTCTCGATTGGTTGGATATATTCCCAGATTACAACATTTATATCACTGTGGCTTGAGGTCACATTGCATTTACAGTACACTTTTAAATAATCGTTTTAATCGAACTCTGTTGTGGTTCATTTGGATAGTTGTGAACGCAGTAATCAAACCCTGGTGCAGAACCGCTCCAAGACCACCTCAAGACTCATTTGCAGAAAGTGAACCCAGCTGCAAGCTAACTAAGATCTAAGACGTTTAGACTTGGTGGAAGCGGAACAATACTCAACATTTAAATATTATCACCTCATTAGTTATGGCATAACATGTTACCAAAAACCTCTTATAGGCTACAACCAATGCACAGAAAGCAACATTAACACTCATTTGAAGTTGTGGTTTTGACAATCCGACAAATATAAGTCCAATATTCACACTCCTTTTAGCTGTTTTGGTCTCCACCAACTCCTGAGAAAAATTTTGGACTCGTAGCTGCTCCACGAACTTGCTAACTTTGTCTGTCTGCCGTTTGGTGATGGGCAGGCAACATACAATGGGTTAATCAGAGCTTTTTAGCAGAAAACAGCTAGTTGTTGCGGCTGGAGACTGAGTTAATTGGAGTGGAATTTGTTTGCCGAAACACCAAAATAATTAAGTACAATAGGCCACAAATAATTCTTTCTTGGTCCATCAATACAAGAGACCCCCATAGCTTAATATGAAAAATATTGACTATTGCAGCTTGCAGCTTGGAGAAAGCAGGAGACCCCACATAATGTTATTCGTAACATTAAAGGAATTGAGCAGGAATAACCTCAAAGAGTCATACGAGGACAGTCTTGGCAATCTTTTTTCGGGTGCCGGCAACTTTGAGACAGCAGACAAAACCTCAGGCACAAAGAGATATCTCAGAAATGTCAAGACACTCTTTAATGAGGACTTGTATTCATATTAGTGCAAATCGATTACACCGGAGTTGAGCTAGTGAGCAACACACGCAGTTTGACTTGTCGCACTGGCTCACTGAAGCAGCCATTTCCATTTTTCTGAGGGCATAATTACACAAATCAAGAGATTGATCTTTGAACGCCTCCCCCTCGCCTGTTATTTTCCAAATGAAGCCGTGTGACACCACAGAGAAAAGAAGACACGTCCCCCCAGCTCGAATTGTTAATAAGCATTGTTGTGCCCTCCCCGCTGCTCTTGCCGGTTCCCGTGAAGATTGCTAAGGCTCAGTTGGGAGCGTGATTGAGTTTGATGAGGGTGATGGATTGATGCCGCTTTTGATTGCCCTGACACCTCCAGTCGGGCTATGATTGTATTTCGGGAAGAGTGGAAAATTAGATGTGTCTATGTAACGTCTGTTTCACTTCGCATCAACTTGTAAGTCATCTAACTGAGCATTACATTTTTGGAATAGCTTTCTTAGACTAACACGCAGTAGAGACTGTCGGAGTGATAGATGTTACAATAAGGCTCAAAAACAGGTTTATCATCCATGTGTCTTGATTAATAAAGTCTAGTTTATTATGGAAGGTATAATAGCAATTAACATTACTGTGTGTCTGGTGATTTTGATACTAGGAAGAGGTAAGAATATATCTGGGTAGCTTTCCTGAGCTTTGGGGTTCTTCCTTATAGAATAGACATTATAGATGGAACTTTAATCCAAACTTATTGTGTCTGAACTACTAACAAAGAAATGTTGTTGCATTGCACAATGTTGGTAATAACCTGTGATAAAAAATGATTGTTTTTAAAGCATTTTTCCATTAAACCTTAGCTCTACACAGTATGTTTCATTGTTTTATTGATTGAGTGATGACATTAATACAGTAGAAAGGGTTAGGGTTCTACTCTCGGTGGAGCTCGGCGGGTAGCAGACAGAAACACTACAGTAACACCACTTTTTCTGAATGTGTACAGGCTCATGCTGCAATGTGTGCTTTGGATGAAAGTCAATAAATTATCTAAGTTATTAATGTTCACTATGTGTGCATGAAATTTCCCGCCTGACTGTTCATGCAGTGGATTACATTAAATAATACTTTATTAGTCTCGGTGGTGAATTAGATCATTGCAACAAAGAGATTAGTCTGGATAAGACTAAGATAGAGAGAGTGCTATAATGATACAAGACAAAGTATGAATATTTAGAATAATCATCAAATGACTGACTTCTCATCCATAAAAATCTAAAAGGAAGTTGCATAAAAATTACTGAAAATCTTGTGATTAATTGTGAAACACTATGGGTAATTTGAAAAAGGTAAAAAAAAAAAACATACAAGCTGAACTAAATTGATGAAAATAACCCACATTCACACACAGAGAAATACGGATGATAAAAACCCCGGGAGGGCTTTCCAAAGCACAACTTGATAGCTCAAACCATTTATTTTAACCAGCTGTTTAGCCCCAGTTCTCAAGAATCACTAACACACAGAAATAACACAGAGATTGTTGCCACACATAATATAAATGTGTCCTGGAGTGCACATCGTAGCCCCACTGTGACAAACAAATCTAATTATTAGCTAAACAGACGGAGGTAACATATGTGCAGAGGCTGCAGAAATGCATTGTTAGCTCTCAGCTAGGAAAATGTCCAGATGGAGGATTCATTAGAATCATGCTGAGATTCATGACCGGCTGCACAACTGACCGGGTTCACGTGTTAAAGGTACAGACCAAACAAAAACACTAGACTGTATAAGCTGATTGTGAATTCACTGCATACTTATATATAGTACAACAGCACACACACATACAGACATACAGGAACACAGTAGTCCACATGAGTCAGCAGCCTTACAGTAACCATCATGTGATGAATAATTGAAGAGAGGATGGAGTGAACCAGACCACACCAGCACAGGAACAGAGTTGGTGCTGAAGCTGCAGAGAGAGAAAGGCTGAAAGGCGAGTGAGGACCATCTGATGTATAAAAGAGAGAGAGAGAGAGAGAGGAGGGTCAGGAGGAGAACCTGTTGTGAAAGAAAGCAAGAGAGAAGACGCAGGGAGAGAAGAAAGTTTTGAGGAAATTCTGACCATCTTTTATCTCTGTGTATTCAGCCCCAAAGTTTCACAATCCCCAAAACATTTCAATATACTGACACACTGACAAATACTGGTTCAAAAAGCTGATCATGGATATGTTTAGCCTCTCATTTATTCTGGGGAAAATGTGGAATGGGGAATGTGTAGGGTTTGCGACTAAATATTTCACTTCCTGCCGCAACAAAATAATAATAATACATTTTATTTGGTGGCGCCTTTTAAGACACCCAAGGACACGTTACAAAGATAAAATAATACTTAAGTAGATAAAAACAGCCAGACATGACAAAGACACATTTATGCAGACACATATGATGGACTGATGGACACTACAGTGAATAGGCCAGTTTGAACAGGTGAGTTGTGAGGTGGGATTTGAATGTTGTAATAGTGTCAGACTGCCAGATGTGTGGAGGGAGGGATTTCCAGAGCCTGATGGGAGCAGAGCAGCTGAACGCCCTACTGTAGCTCCCATGGTGCTGAGGCGTGAAGTGGGGGTGGTCAGAAGACCAGCTGAAGATGAGCAGAGGAAACGGGAGGTGGTGTACTCCTGAAGGAGGTCAGTGAGGTAGGAGCAGGGAGCAGGGTGCCAGTGTAGTTGGATGAGAATGCGAGTGATGTGGTTGGAGGATCTGGTGCGGGTGATGATTGATGAATTGGCGAATCGATCCGGGATGTAATGCGTTAGAGACACCCAGTAGGATTTACTCGCACCATTATCTGATTCTGATATTGAAGTGTCCAGATCTCTGATTGAAACTGGAGGCTATAAGCTGCATCTTCCTGACTGGGGGGAGTCGACACTCTGCTCCAGTGTCAAAGGCTGTAGTAAAGTTAAAGTACAACACACTTTACTGCAGCCCTGACCTTCAACCCCCCCACCCCCCCACCCCTCGTCCCCCGTCCCCGTCAGCCCCCTCCTCTTCACTGACAACTCTCATTCCTGGAAGCTGGTCACAGAGCAGATTTTATGGATCCTAGAAAAAAGGCCGTTACAATGACAGGCTTTAAATCCTGCTGCTGTTTGTCCTGCAGCGCTTCTCAAATGGGATTTCCACTGTCTGGATGAGGTAGTGGTGCAGCACAAATTACAATAAATACAATCAAAATGCAATAAATGCTTCATACTGTATGTATAGTTTCAGAAAAGATAATTTCATTATATCCATGAAAGTGTTATATGTTTTTAATAGACTTTAATGCAGAGTTAAGCACAAATCCTCATATTTGTGGTCTAATGAGCAATAACTATCAACAGCAATCATATTTACAATATTTCACTGTGACAGAGTTATATGATGATTTGTTATCTAAATTTGTGTGTGGAGAAAAATAAAATAATGCAATGACAGAATCCCATCCTTGATATGTTGTCCAGGAGCTAGTGTAGGCATTGAGGACAAATCAAAACAAGACCATCCGTCAATAATACAATTAACTGACATATAGATCCAAAGTGACATCTGGGGCAGTGTGCTACTATGTCTTTGAAACAACTGTAAGATTTTATATGTGATGTTAAGTCCAATTACATGCCTGCTCTTAATTAAAGTCCATTTCATCTGACATCTAACTCAGATTCCAAGATCCTATATACTGTAGGCACACTAAAATACCACCAAGGGTTTCATCAGATGCACTGGTGTCTTCTTTCTGATTGTCATCCATCCATCCTTCGTGAATTTCCAGTACAAAGTAGTGCAAAAACTAACATCGCTAATTCTTCCTGCCCGTCGTCCGCCATGATTGTTTACACTGAAGTCACGTTTCATTGCGAGAGACTTTGTTAGATTTCCGTTTTTTTTAGTAGTGACATTTGTTGTTGATGAATGAATCTGTTAGTGTGCTGTTTTGGCAAAACCATTGCTCTCCACACACTATAGGAACACAACTGTTAAATTTAACATAACATGTCGTTATGTTGTGGGCTCTCTCCCATTTTCAAAATCTGCTAAGATTTGAAAAATCTTTTAGTGTGAGTCAACCTTTACTGAGCTTCCTTGTTCCAGTTTCAAACTGAGCTAGACGTCTCTGTAGATCTGACTGTAAAAAAAAGAATGAATGCTGCCAGTGACATTAACCTTTGCCTTGTTTTATTATCCTCACCCCATGTTTCTGCTGTCCTGTTAGCCGTGTCAGCCCTCTATCTCTCTGTAGCTTTCCTTCAGCTCTTTTCCCCTCTCTCTCTCTCTCTCTCTGTTTCCTACATATACACACTCTCTGACACTCCACCCTTTGTTTGAAGGTTAATTGGGTTGAACCCCAGGTATAGATCACACCGTTAAGATCAATCAGGGTGTGCGTGTGCGTGTGCGTGTGCATGTGCGTGCGCGTGCGTGTGCGTGTGTGTGCGTGTGTGTGTGTGTGTGCGTGTGTGTGTGCGGGCGGACAGACAAGGCTTCAGAAACTCAGAATGTTTTTGTGAGAGGTTGATATTGACTCCATCATCGTCCACCATCATTCTCATGCACCATGACATCATTACCACATCAACACAAATCTCATCAGCAACTTCGTCATTGACCTCAGCCTGGCCTCTTTACCATCACTCTCACCGCACATTCGGTCTCCCCTGTTTTCACATGGTTGAGCCCAGTGACCTCCTGCTGACTCCCCACACACAGGAATGGCATGAAAATACTGTAATTATTGTTTTTTAATTATTATTTGACATGTACTCAGTGTCTCTTAAAATGAGGTCTTAATCTCAATGAGATTTACTTATATACTTACTTAGACAAAGGTTATATATTGGACCGAATGGGGTACAAAGAGTTTTTGTGATGCTCAGGAAAATGCATTCTTTGTTTTACAGCTGAATCTTTTTGCAATGATGGCGTAAAAAAAAAGTAATTGGGTCAGGTGGTGTCATGTGACTTGCAGTTCTGACTGTGGCCACAATCCAAAAATGCCAGCGGCTTTATTAGCTTCAACCAGAAAGTAAAACTGAACTGTTAAAGGGACTGTTTGTCCTTTTTACAGGTACAAATCTACCGGGTCGGTTTCCCATGTGCGCTCGCATATGTGCGCTCCCATGTTGCTACGTTGTTCAGACTCCCCTCCCACTGTCCCCTTGTGGACACGTACCATCAGACTCCAATACAAACTACACGGAAGCACAAAAACCTTATAGTTATATCTTAAAGTTATATCTAATGAAGCCCGTCTTGCAAAACAGTGTTGGCCGGTGCCTGCCTGCTTGCCCTCACTCACACAACGCACTCGTCCTTGCTCCACCTCACGTTCATGCGCGCACACTCCACACTGCAGAAGAGTTAGTTTAGCTCTGAGAATATATAGTAAATGTACAGTGGACGTTTGTGCAGAAATAAATGCTGCAGATATTGTGGTTTTAGCTGACGTGTGTCGCCTCACTGTTTTGAGCGATGCTCGTTCATGTCTATTTAGAGCAAGCAAGCTCGAGCCCGACGCTGACTTTCGTTGACTTAGCAGCCACAGGTGTCGCTGTTAACAAGCATTTGTGAAAGTTACAAACAGTCTCTTTAACTGAAGTATTGGACATTTTGTTAGAAAACCCAGGGAATCATCAACCTTATTAGGATACATGGACTGTACCAAATTTTGTAACAATCCATGTTGTAGATGCTGACATATTTCCCAAAATAATTGAAGACGTTGACATGCCGGTGGCGCTACATATCATCAAAGTCACCGACCAACAGTACCGACAAGCACGGTAAGTACGGCTCTCAGCTTGGCATCCATCTTTATCATACAGGACTGGACAAGGTGGTAATGGGGGGGCGGCACTCAGTTGATCCCTTCATCATTAGGATGCTAATAAGACATCATGCCACATGAGGCCTATTAAAAGGAGTGTAGAAGGCACACGAGGTGAAATACACTAGGTTCACCCAATAGAAGTGTCCTCTGTGGGTGCTGCACTGGGCTGGATGCAGATTAATGCTGGTAAGCAACATAAATAGGGCTCTGGTTCTTTGTTTGTAGAGATAGAGAAGAATGTTGCATTCCTTTAAGCTTTTTATTGAGGCGCCACTTCTCCTGTGCAATTTATCTTTACAGTATTTGTATGATTTGTCTGCAAGGATGTCATAACAGCACTATAAATGTGAGTGTACATTGTGATGCTTGCATAACCTCGGTATCAGCACCGTACTTTGGATTAGATTTGCTGCTATGACTGCAGTTTTTTTTTCATTTAAGTTCCTGTGGGCCGGCATCTTAAAACCTGCTCTGCTGCTTCTTCAACTTTCTGCACAGGTGTAGGTAGAAATATAAAGTATCAGGAAACTATTGGGGAACTATGGGACCCATAAAGTAAAGTATACCCGAAAAGCTTTAACAATGAACAATAGAAGTATAACTGTAATGTCTAAGGGAGGCTCCTAGAAGGGACTGTGTAATTTGGTACTAATTATAGAAAAATGGAGGCAGTGTTTCCAATTAACTGGTGGTTTAACCTTTAACCAAACAAACCAATTAGTGCACAGAAGGTCAGCTGGTTTCAGCAGTTAGAAAATCAGCAGTAGTTATCAGCGGTTTATTAACCATTGATAAAAGCATTACTTATAAACTTATAAAGCTGGCTCATTAGATGTTCCTTAGCTTGTCTTTGGCTCGAGAAAGTCTTGGATTATTAAAAACTGCATCGTCACAGAGCTTAAAACAACACTGTTGTTCTTTTGTTGGACTGCTTTGTTCGGCTCCTGTGCACAGTCAGCGCTCCACCTGTCTTTGCTGTGAAACCTGCATCAGTAGAACGCTACCTCACTCGACCCTGGGGAGCTAAGAGGGAAAATAGCAAGATGGTAGAAAGAGAAAATCAGCTGAACTCGTTCACCTGCTGGCCTGTTACACCTCTGCTGAGTACATTGTTATTTTTTCCCCTTTTTTCTTTGTTTGTTCGGTTTTCTTGTGACAAAACCTGATGCAAGTTATACAGTACTGTATGTCTGCAGCTGACACAAGAAGCTGGTTTACTTTGAAAACATTTAATTAGCTCAAGTTTTGGAAGCCATGGATTAATAAAAAAAAATCTTTATTGTCCACAGATGTGGAAGTTTTCCTTCGGCGTCACATGTAACACATCATAGCACATCACAATACATACAATTAATAGCACAACATGCACAGTACAGACAACAATAACGGACATGTCCAATGTGACCGGTGATTACAAATTTAGCAAAGCTCAGACCACACCCATCTTCAATGCGTCACTCCCATCGCAAGATGGTCTTTAGTTTAAATATGTAGGCTATTTTCTATGGTGGCTGTAAAACTTGAAGGACCATCAAAAAAGGTTCCTAAATATTCAAACCCGTCTCCTGCTTCAACAGGCTGATTAATCAAGACAGGTGGAAGATAATGACAGGCATTGTGGTGACTCTCAATAACCAGCTGCTTAGTCTTACTTTTGTTAATAAAATGGGCAGAACGTTGTTGGCGTCATTGGGCAAAAACTCTATAATAACCTTTCAGCATATTGTAATTCAAGTGTTCTGAGAGAAAACTAGACTTTAAAACTTTAAAATATCTAGCCCGTGACGGGAGACTTTGGCCAATCACAGGTCATTTCAGAGAGAGCGTTCCTATTGGCTGTGCTGTGGCTGGTGGGCGGTGCTTGGTATTTCCTCAAGAGATCTCAACATTGGCTGCTGGGTCACAAACTTTCTCATTTTACAGCTAAACATTACACTAGAAGATGATTCTGAAAACATTTGAGGAGAGAAATAGGCATTACAGTAACAGAATATTGATTCATATTTGATCAGCGCTGCCTAGTTTTACCGTTTGATCGAATTTCGTGAGTGATTGACAGCCGGCTCATAGACGGCAGATGGACTGCAGACTCCAGATCAGCTCTGATTGGTTGTTTTCCTCCGGTCTATAAAATGTTGCAAATGCTGTTTGAGGAACATGGAATACCAGAGGAACATGATTTATTTTCAGATTACTTGTCTCATACTTTCAGGATATAGGGACCGTTTCATAAAAATAACTTATTTTAATCATATATTTGCTCCATTCGACTCACTGCAGCGTTAATAAGCTCACCAATATGGTTGCAATATGTAGACCAATTAACTGTGCCCCAGCCTGCATAAGACCAACTAGCACAATATCATCAGCATATTTATATGGGGGGGTCGGAGGGGAGGGGTAACTGTGGATAGCTGTGTCAGAGGTAATACCACTGCACCTACCTAAAGAATGGTTAAAATGAGGATCATCAAATATTCAAGATTTTTAGTGAGCTGAAGAGCTCTTTTAGAGATAGGCTTGTTATGCTACGTTGAAGATTTTTAATGAACATTGTCGCTGACCGTTACTGTCGATGATGAGGTTGATGACCTGATGTTGATGACTAGGACTGTGGTAATGTTTCATATACTACTATACAGTCACATTGATTGTTTTTATGTATTTATTACAGTGCTGTGCTCTCCCCTTAGTTTGTATTGCCTTGAGATCATTATAAATCATTGTATTTTCCAAACTAAAGCTCCAATAATATCATTAAGTCACCAATTATCCTAAAGTATGTGGAGCCTAGACTTACAAGCTGTGTTCAAAGATTGCATAAAGTCCTCCTTGGGGGGTGTAATGGAAGCAACCTCTCCAGTGCCTCTTCCAACTGAGTCCAGTTGCTAATTCACACTCTTGATTGCACTGCTCATTTGTCTAATCAGGCTGTTTGTAATCGCGGCAGGGCAGGCAGTCAAGCAGGAGGTGGAGGTGGAGTTGGAGGTGGAGGTGGAGGTGTGACAGAGGCCGGCAGGGCAGAGAGAGGGAGCACAGTGTGGGGTGGACAGGAAGGCCTCCTTGGGCCGACCCTGTTCAGCTCTGAAGCAGAGAGATCCGGCTGTTCCCGGAGAGAGGACTGAAAGCTCTTCATTTGTTCACTACTCCACATCAACACGTCCTGTTGCAAATGTGCACATTTAGTAGAATAGAGATCAGTTTAAAGCTACTTTGGGACTGAATGAATCCTACCAGGAGTAAAACACATTTATGTGAGATAGTAAAAAGTGTTTACAAATAAAAATGGATTTAATTATGTTTTATTCTCCGACCATCCCTTACTTTCTCTGAGCTAACACAAAAATCTGGGCCCTATGTAACCTTGCCCGCTCCCTTTTTAATAAACCCATTGTCACACCTGTGCAAATAACTGAAATAACAACTAAACACATGATTTGAGACAACAAAGTCTTTAAGAAAGTCTGCACAATCTGAAATCTCTGCGTATTTCATCCCTCCTTTTTTCAACATCCGTTCATCATTTATAATTACTGTGTGAAGCTTTCACTGTGAGAATTTACCACATGAGATAACATTATTTCCATCACATTGTTTTAGGTCTTCATATCATACCCTGGACATTAGACTTACTCTGGCCCCTAAACACTGACAAAGGATAACCAAATGATCTTTGTCATTTTAATGCAGCCCACATGGCAGAAAAAAATTATGGCATTGTACGTTTCTGCAAACCACACACGTTGAATCCCCGTAAAAAAATGCAATTCTTGCAGAAAATCTCCAAATGTCAAAAGTTGTTAATATCAAATTCCAGCATGGTGTTCCTCAAGGTCTTGATGTCTTAATCTAATTCATTTTGGAGGGATTATTGATCATTTTTATTAATTTGAGTGGTAAAAAATAGTTAAATTTAGCACACATCTGTGTGGTATCAATGGTATCAACCCCAAAATTGCTGCAACAACCTATGAGACATAATAGAGCATGGGGATGACCATCATATACTTCTGTCATAATATGCCTCTATACACTATCTTACTTTATTTTAATTAATTAATTAATTAAATAATTCATGTTTATTTCTGATTTATGACCCACAGTGCTGAGCTGCATCTCAAATTAATCGTCAGATTCCCAGTTTTCAGATGATGTACACCACTTCTACTGTTGACCTGCTATCTCCCCCTAAAGACCTCCTGTACCCCCCTAAAAAAAGACAAAAACAGGCCTATAGTGGGTCTTTTAGGGTTATTCACAGAGACACAGAAATACAGTTCTTGTAAACTCAATGTATCCATGAAACAAATGTCATAAAAATCTGATGGGTCATAGGCTTTGATGCACGAACAGCTTGAATGTCCAGTAGTCTGGTATGATAGCAATCATACCAACTCGGAACTTACTTTAATCAGTTAGGTCTCCTTGAACAAAATGTTCGGGTTTCAAAACTTCAAGTTTTATAATGTTTACATGATCAGCTTTTTATAAATTCTGTTAAAGCTGATTCTTCATGATGATAATGAGATTGAAAAATGGATAAATACCTGCCAAAATAAATTCAAATCCACTCAGGAGAGAGGACACTTGTAAGGACACTCTATTATAAAAATCTGCTTGTTCAGCTGCAGCATCCTATTCATCGGGCACTGGCTTGGTCAAGGACCCAATTAAAATTTCAGAAGCAGGTTACATAACATAATTTCATGTGTCGAGCATTTGCCCTTTTAACCACACCAACAATCAATCCACCATGAAGTCTCCACTGCACAGTGTGAGGTGCAGCAGTAATTATAACTGGGTTCATATGTGAACACGTCGACGGGGTTGTATTCCAAAGTCCTATAAACCATGTTATATATTACATTTCAACCAATTACTGTTCCAGTATAGAGCACCCTGCCTTTAGTTGTTAGAGTCAGATTTCTGGTGTTGATGAGAACTTCACAAATTTCACTATATCTTCAATTATTTTTACTGTGGTGTTCGTGGAACTGCGGTTGATTTATATCACGGATGTGTGGACGAGGCTGAGAATCCAAACACAGACACTGAGGCATAACAGGTCAAAGAAAATCAATGTTCAAATGTGAACAGGCTTACAGTCGGACACGAGAGGGAAGTCCAAACGAGCAACAAATCCAGAGGAGCAAAGCAGGCCGGCCATGTAGCAACTCATAATGTAATAACTGTGCATAATGTAATCATTTTAAATAAAAGCTCATAATGTAATAATCAGCACATAATGTAATGAAGCGCATGAGGTAATACCAGTTCTGTTCATAATTTAATAAGTTATTACATTATGAGAACATTATTGCATTATAAATTTAGCAAAAGAAAGTTGAATAATGTAATAAATTCAGTGCATAACATAATAATTTAAAAAAAGAGTACTCTCCTTGTCTTCTTAAAGCACAGGAACCCTCTAGTTTTACATAACACAAGGGGAATAGTTAATTTAAAGTTCAACTGGACTTTGTCTGTTTGGTCAAGAAGACATTTTCATCATTCAGTTCCATATTGATGAAGCTTCTTGGATGTGAGACTACAAGACATCCAGTGACCTGGACAAATGAGAACCTTTACAGAGAATCACTGTTAAATACATATCCAATAGAGTTTCAGACTTGTTCAGAGAGCTTTTCTTGCCATTTCTTAAGTACTGATTATTACATATGAGCTTTTATTACATTTAAATGATTACATATGAGCTTTTATTACATCTAAATTATTAATTTATGCACAGTTATTACGTTATGAGTTGCCGCAGGCCATAAAACGGCTGCATGTTAACACACAGGTGGCAGATATCAGGCAGAAAATCAGGAGGAATACAGGTGCTGGTACAAGTAGAATACAGATACGAGTACAGGTACAGGTATGAGTACAGGTACAAGTAGGCTACAGGTACAGGTACAGGTACGGGTACAGGTACAGGTACAGGTACAGTAAATACATAAAGTAAAAAATAATATATATATGCATGTTTTGCATATTTTACATTTGAGATTATACAGATAAAAACATAAATTGGGGCATTATTTAGTTGTGGATTCAGCAGCCCAATTTAGGAGGAAGACAGTCAACCATCAAATCTTGCACATAAGTGCCAGATTAAGGATGACCTTCGAGGTCAAGGTCAAAGATTTTTAGGAGGTGCATACAAATTCATCTGAATGCAGGAAATGAAGTGTTTGATGCTCAAAATGTTATGCGGGACAACCCTCCCAGTCCCTCCACTTAATATTTGTCCCCACCGATGTTGAAATGAAACCTACGCCTTTGGTGTGTTAAGTACACCCAGGGGAATGAGTTTCTTCCGCGTCCTCTCCATGACATTCCTTTGAGGCGACTTGACACATTTTCCTCAAAGCTGTAGCAGTAATTAATCCAATTTTCTTCTCTTCCTGCTGCTGATACCAAGATTAGCTAGTTTTGCCATTAATTACAATTTAACACTTTTTCTAACATGTAATACGAGCAGTTTGTGATTGAAAACAAACAAAAGTTTTCACTAGGGTTAAGGGGTTCGACTGTACTTTTGAAAAGAAGCCTGGAGATGGCTTCAGATAACAAGACTAAGAGAGGACTAAGTTTATTTATTGTCCTGAATTAGTGACTCTGAATCAGACAACGTCCCCCCTGTCTCTGTGTCTCTGTGTCCCCTGTGTCCCTGGAGTTGTCCTGTTATTTACTGTCTATGGATTCGCTCCAGGATTTGTCTCTGGATGACATCATCTCTACAGTCTCTCTTTGTTTAAGGAGAGACTTGTCCAGGATCACAAGTTAGACCTGAGCTGCACCACATGAATATGAATAGCAAGCATGAATGTGAATTCTATAGGAGTCAATCTCCCCTTTAGTAACAACTTAAGACGGTGGCATTGTGGGTTATGTTATATGTGAGTGTTTATATGTGCAGCATATGAGCATCCACCATAACTGATGGACAACCTGCAAACCCCTTTGGTTCTCTTTATCGCTCTCACTCCCCCACCATCTTCTGCCTGCTGCAGTCACTTTAAAATCCATCTTGGCTGCACTTCATCACTGTTCGCTCACATTCCCTTCGCTTGGAGTCCTCTTTCCAGCATCGAGCCATCTTTGGCTAGTGGTCAGCGGATAACAAACGGCTCTGTCACCGAGGCCCAACAACAATCTGGCGCTGCTCCGCCAGCCCTGATCTATCTTCAACCGTCCGCCATTGGCACAACAGTAAATCCTCCGTCAGTGGGCGCACTCCAATTACAGAAAACAACAGTAATGTACAACCCCGTTTACACCTACTGAGAGCAGAAGGAAAGCCTTCTCAGAATACTGATGAAGCTCTTGTGGTGGGGGTTGGGGCGATGGTGTCATCTGTACTGTGTACGACCTCCAGGATTGGACAGACTCCATGGATTAGCCAGACTCCGTCTTTGCCCTCTCTTACATTATTGTACATTTTATAGATATATCCCCTTCTTCCAACTATCCATTAACGGCACGCCTTCACAGTCAGGCACGTTCACTTTGCCTTCCAGCTCTCTCAGCACTTTAAGGGTCAGTCACTTCCAGGGAGACAAATGAAAAAGCATGGCCCTCGCGGGGCCCCTAAACTGTTAAGTGAATGGCTGGTCTGCTGAGGTCTCTGAACACCAATGACTCCCCCAGCATGTTGGTCAGTTTCCTGGACAAACCTTACTCCAGGGAGTTCACCAATCCTGTTCATTAGCTCTGACTGAGCTGACAGTTTCCGATTACAGGCGTGTGCACTAAGGTGGTTGAAATGAGTTCTACAGATACATGATGGTCATATCTAGAAGGAAACCCTCAAATTGCGAAAGTCTCGAACATGCGCACTTGATTCAGCACGATGACCGTCTCAATGGCAGACATATCGCTCTGCATTTTTTTGGATGTGACTTTACACAACACAAATACAAAAATATGTTTGTGGGTAGTGAAATATTTGCAGATCATGGTACTTATTTGTGAATTGTCTTCTTAGGATTTCAACTATTATCTACAGATCTGCTGCGGTACCAATCGGACACAATTATGTAAACAAACAGGAGGAAAGTTACAAATGTCATGTGGCCCATAAATCCACAGGAAGCGATCTTCAAATGCGCAAATATCATTCCACATGTAGAAATAGATGCACAAATGCATAAATATCACTTTACATGTAAACCTTAAAATACGTATTTACAGAGTAAGTTATGTGTATTTGCAAATCGCCCTTTATTTTTGTGGATGTGACTTTACACAACACAAATACAAAAATACATGTTTGTGGATAGGGAAATATTTGCAGATCATGGTACACGTTTGTGGAATGTCTTCTGTGGATTACAACTGAAAAAGTCCAATAAAAACTTCCATAGGGGAGCCGCTCCTATACATAGCCTAAAGACAAATATAAAACTGAATTTCCCCTCGGGGATTAATAAAGTGCCTTTCTTCTTCTTCTTCTTCTTCTAGTATAAACAGCAGAAACCCACTGCTGTGTGTAGTGTGGTCCTGCCAGTATTGCTGGAGGGTGATGGAAAGAGACTCTTAACACAGGGATCTCGTATGATGAACTTTTACTCTCGTTCTCAGAGGTGATCTTAGCGGCAACTGCGCTGCTTCCAGGGCGTCTACATCCTGTCTTGCTAACTGGGGTGGACGTGTCTCACTATACTACATCCTTCAATTTAGCGGTTATTCCAGCAGTGTAATATTTGAGCACCTGTAATGTAACCGTGTTCACTTGCGCAGTTTGTCATATGGAAGATTATTTTAAACATAAAGCAATTATGGATCAAGTGAAGAGAAAATAAAGGGTGTTTCTGAAAGCCAAAGGTGGCATTGTTTGGAATTCCAAGTTGGCAGTTGGTAGAGATTCTTGTCAGATTTCACATCCCTGTGGGAAAAAAACACAATAATTTGGAGGTGTTTGACCACATGCGTCTGTGCTCGGCACTCAACAAGATGGATTGATTTAGATGAATAGGGAGTTGGCCCCCATGGCGAACTGGTTACACAAAAATGCGCACAGTGTTGGCCTGTGAGCTGCCTCACCTGACACAAATGTCCTTCCAAAAATCCATCCTCCAAAATCAATTTGTGCTTCATTCTTTGATAATAGGTCACCTTTGCTGATCCCCTCTCTGCAGACCACAGAGTCTCCTCATGGCCTACTTCATTCACACACACACACACATACACACTATATTATAGTACATAAGAAGGACACATAGATACACACAAGTAGCCGTCCAAACCAACATCACAAGACATTCTAATCAGCCGGTGACTTATTGATCATGTTGCACAAATTGCTGACATAACTCTGTTTTTTACCTCCAACTATTGATCTAAAAAGCTATCTCTCACGACACACCTTCATGCTCTATTTCACAGACACCCCATCTGACTGAATCATGCAGGCCATTCATTGTGAATCTGTAGGGAACTGATCTGATGCCATGCGGAATCCCGCTGTATCCCTCTGGCCTGCTTTTTACATTCTGTGTCTGGCAGAAGTGCAAACACTACTGAAATACGTAAGTGCAAATTGTGTTTAAGGACTACATAGACTGGAAACCTAAATGTTTTCATGTTTTTTAGCTTAGATGCCCATGGATTCATATAGCTATTGAGCCAACAATCTATCTATGACGTATATCTATCAGAGAAACAAAGAAAGTGTGTGAATCCATCACTAGAGAACACACAGTCATTTAAATGTTGAGCTGCAATACGGAGTGAAAACACGATTCAGAACGGGATGCAAGCAACTGTTGTATGTTCAGTGTATGTTCCACTAATTCTGTTATAGCGACATGTCATTTTAAATAATCATTCTATGATTCTACAAGATCTTTAATTCTAATAACAGACTTCATATAGCACAGTTAAAAACAGAGTGCTTTGACAGAGACAGTGAGAGTAAAATGCTTTGTTGAAATAAAGCTTCTGGTTGTGATGTAACCCAGAAACACAGCTGGAAACATGTCAGCTCTGATTGTTTGTTTACTGCTCCCTGTCCATAAAAGAGACAGATGTACAAACACTCTCTAGCTATAGAGAATGGTTGGCTGCCAGAGGAGGAGAAACTCTGCTCCCATGTGCAACAGACAAGACGAAGAGTCGGAACTATATTTTCTCACCTGATGCCCCAAATACCACGCTCAGAGAATTCCCAATGTAATAAAAAATACACCCTGAATCTGAAAACATAACAGACATAGAGAAACTCCTGTATTTATTTGGAGAAATGCCCAAATATGAGATGATTTCAACGGGATGTATCACCTCATGTCATTACCTGAGGACAGCCATTTGTCCTTATTAGCGAATATATATTAATTGTATTATTAATTAGTGCACATATAAATGTTTCTTATACCAAAAGATGACTGGTGTATTTCAAGTAGTCTATGAGTTAAGGCCTTTGCACACCAAGTCCGTATTTTTCGTCCGAAATTGTTGCCTGTTTAAAAATAAATAAAACCTCACATTGTGTCAATCACATTTACACACAGACTCAGAAACTTTTGTTCGTCATTTAAGTTTTTGGAACAGGTTAGATTTTCAGTGTTTTTTCGCACACATCAAAAGCCAAAAGAGAGTTATTTAACCACTCAGAGTCACTATCCGTGCAAACGTCATCATCGAAAATGGCATCTTAAAAAAATGATTCACTTCGTCTCCCAGCACAAAGCATTTTACAATAAAGACCTAAAAGAATACAGATATGCAGAATTCAAAGATAGATTATGGCAGGTGATTGCAGAACAGCTTGGAATCTGGGATGGTCGCAAAACAACGGATGAACAAAAGATTAGACAGTAGTGATTGTGCTCCAGGCAGCTAAACGATAGCTTCTTGCTAATGTCATTCGTTAGCCCCATTTACCTCTGGCGCTATCCATTACACTCACGTAATTAATTCTGTTTTGTCTTGTATAGTGAAAGAGAATAATAAAACACTCTGACTCAGTGTGCAAGGTTGTGCAAGGAAAATGTGAAAACGTTACAATGGAGCCCGGTCTCCCCTACTCCCTCGCAAAGCTATACACATTTACGTAGGTTACACAAACACACACACATTGTCACAAACGAACACACACAGAGACCCTCAAACTCTGGGTCTTTTATGGTTTTCAGCGAGTTCAGTGAGACGGAAGAGAGATTACCCACAACCGCAAGTCCAGAAACTCAATATCTCATCAGGTGTGGCCTCATCACATATAAATTCAAGTGTTAAGGAGGCAGTGAATACACATCTTTACCTACACACACACAGACACACACACACACAGGCACGTACACATGGAAACACACACAAAGATAAACTAAGACAAACACCCAACTGGGACAAAGACACGACCCTCTTGTAGGTAATAACTAGGACAGACGTCATGAAGGCTAAATCTGAGCAGTGCTCATGTCTTGCAATCAAAGTGGACACACACACACACACACACACACACACACACACTAAACATAGACATTTATTCACCTTTTGGTTGGTAATGAGGCATGCAATTCCAAAAAAGGGGGGTTTTAATGTTTCAGTTTTTGTAAGGATTCATTGATATTCTAACACATGAAACCATAGAGAAGTACAAATATTATTTAATTCTGCAATAACTGAAGCAATTTATGAACACAACATTAACATATCATCACATTTTAAGTTGATATGGTGAACTTGTTTAATTGTTACTGCAGCTTTAATGTTTTAGTTTAGTGTTGTATGATGTAATGTTTAATGCATTTTATAACACATTTTGCAGCTTTTCCCCAAGTATTTTTTCAATCACTCTCTCAGTTTTTGTGGTGTTGCATGTTTCCAGAACAATACTTCTACACTCCTTTGGAGACATTTGTACAGGTGAGAAGCCAGCACTCTGTGGCTTTCATCGTCGGCCAGCAGGTTGGGTTTTAGTGGGAAACCTGCCGTTTTGCTAAAGGGCAGAAAGACCGGCTGTTATAGCTCTGAACAAACTGTGCTCTTTGAAAGGTAAGGTGCTCTACAAAATGTCGTTCTCCTCATTAAAGACAAAAACTGACCAGATATATAATGCATGCATGCTTGGGACACTTGGCTTTAATAAGGCACTGCGAGGGGCTTCACTACTCAGAAGAACGATCTGACATCTTCACCATGTTTGTATTTGTACCCCAGTTTGACAGATCTGCATTAGGTACCATTAAAACACCATTAAACCAGTGAGGTAATTTACAGTGTTTGTTGTCATCATTCAGATCATGTACTGTACTGCCAACATTATTATTGCACTGACATTTCGGTCCCAGCAGCCACAGCAATTCAAGCTGTGGAACAAGTGGCAGAGCGAGTCTTGGTTAAGCAAACACTTCCACCCTGTGGAGAGTCTGTGTAATGTCTGAGCTCAGAGTACAGTATGTGAGTGTTGTACTTGCTTTAGAGTAGTGAACTTTAACCTCTTAAGGTATTGGTTTCCCCATTGTCCTCCTGAGAAGCTTAATAGTTGTTAAAATCATCTTATTCCACACTGTCTGACATGATCATATATTCTGTATTGTTGGTGAGATGGCTGTAAGAGGTAATATCACAGAGCAGCAATTTAAAGTACCTTACAAACAAGACATATAAAGTCAGGTATAAAATAAGCAACAACCTGCTGTTTTAAGAATAGAAGGTGACTGTTACATCCCAGTCTCCCGATTAAGGTCATGTTTTCCTTGTTTCCAGTTGTAGTTATTATTTCCTGTTTTATTTTGGTATTCTCAGCTTTGTCTCTCATTTCAGATCCTTCACTTCCTGTCCCTGTCCCTGTACTTTTTGGATACTTTTGTCTGTTTTGGACTGATTACCTCTGTACGAACCTTTTTGCAAGTAAAGACGTTTTATTATTCCTGTCTTGCGTTTGTGTCCTGCTTCTGAATCCTGCTTCTGAGTCCTTGTCTGTTGGCCCAGTGTGAAAGAGGCAAATTAAACTGTTTACTGTAAGGATTGCAGGGAGTCTAATAAGATAGATTGCTTTTTCTGTGCAGATCATTCTTAATACATAATCATAATCCTGGTTTTCCCCAAGTAATAGATTATAAAACTGAACTCAACAATCTTTGTCAAAAAGAGGGGTAGATTTAGATCCGTTGCTCCACGAGAGGGAGATTGAACCGTTTTACCCGTTGATGGGTTGAGATGAAATATTGTATTTAGTGTATTTTGAAAAGTTTGATGTAACGATGTGTGTTTTATAATCATGGTAACTTACATTTATCTTGTAAATTTCCGTAATCACTAAATGCAATTATTGTATTTTGTAAAAACTACTCTAAAGAGGTGATGTAATCTCAGTTTCTACTTTTACAAATACAATCCCTCACACTATGCAGATGATTACATGTAGAGAATACATTATTTTGTCAAATGTTTAAACTTTTGAATAAGCTGTGTGCACCACAGTCACCACATCCTCAACATTAATGCATCCAAAATGTTTTTTTTTTCGTAAACCTGGACAACAACAAGCTCCACTGACTCATCCCCACTATCTGAAGGCAGTCAGCAGAGTGGAAAATCGGGTCCCGAAGGGCCCATCTCACCACCTCTACTATTCCTGTCAGGTTTCCTCACAGGTCACAGATTCTCACAGGCTAAAAGGAACTGTTTTAAGAACACTTTTATACCCGCTGCAAAAGTTCAGGTCACGCTTCACATCATATACAGTACAGAAGGACCTGCACTTCGCTCTACCAGAAATACTACTGGACCCTGATTTAAAAGGCACTTTACTAATTGTATCTGCACTCTGTGCACTGTACTGCGATGATGACATGTTTTTATTTCCTGGTTTTTGAAGCTATTGAGGCCAAGGGCGACTTTCCACCCTTAAATGAGTGGACAGTAAAGTTGGACTATAAATCTGAATTAATTGAATTAAAGCAATTAACCTGCAACGTTTTTGGAAGGATTTCTGGAGGCAAAATAATGCCAAAGTGTAGTCAGACTACATTACAAAGCCAGAGATCCAGTGGTTTTATGGCCATATATGGTCCTAACACATTATGTGCAACAGCTCCCGTTTGAAACCTTCCTCTCTTCTTGCCCTGTCTGACCTGACACAGCCTATCATCCTCCACATCAGACAAAACACACAACAAAAACAGATCAGTGCCTGCATAATTCATCCTCATCAAGCCTATTCTTTATATTCTAAAACTGTGGGTGGGAGAGGTGGAGGGCAGAGGTAGCCTGAAAGGAGCCACTAAATGTTTCATGATCTTTTGATGTGCCTTTATGTCAGGTAGGAACTAAAAACAAGCACGGCAGCCGACGTGTGACTGTGTGTGTGTGTGTGGGGAGGCGTGGCTGGACAGTGTTGAGAGGGGAAAGCCTGGTGTTTCATAATGGCTCAAAGAGACGCCTTGCTTTGGTGCATTAATTGGAAATGTTTCTATTATATTTCCACACTGATTGTGCTGAAAAGCTTTGCTTCAAAGACACATAATTAACATGGTCAAAAGCTACTAGGAAGGTCAGCAGAAATATCACACACACGCCTGCGTGTCATGTGACAATACCAACCCTGTCTCCAACAAAATTACGTTCCAATACAACTAAACTGCTTTCTCAATTAGATTTTGAACATAGACTGTATATAAGAAGTGGACGTAGTCACCATGACATCACCCATTGGTTTGTGGACTGCCGTTTTGAAGCCTCGAGTTCAACATTTTGGCTGTCGCCATCTTGGCTTTCGGCCGTCGCCATTTTGGGTCTATTAATTACAAACCATATTTGTGATACGTCAAAAACAAATGTAATCCGGGGGAAAATAATAATAGTATGTTGAAAAAAGTGATAAAAAAGACATAGTATGTCAAAAAATGTAAAAAAAAAAAAAAGTCATGGTTCAATATTTCGAGATAAGTCATAGTATACTATGTCGCAAAAAGTGGTAAAAAAAGTCATAGTATTATGACAGTCATAGTACATTACAGACGTAGTATGTTGAAAAAAATTATAAAAACATCATAGCATACTATGTCGAAAAAATTGATAAAAATGTCATACTATAGAATGTCAAAAAATGTGAAAAAAATTCATAGTATAGTATGTCGAAAATTAAGATAAAAAAGACATAGTATAGTATGTTGAAAAAAGTAAAAATATAGTATGTTGAAAAAAGTCATAGTATACCATTTAAAAAAAAACTTAAAAAAGTCAAAGTATAGTATGTCAAAAAAAGTGTGGGACAGCTAGGGTCCCTGCAGTTTTGTCAACAGCTATATTATTGATGGGAGTTAAGTGAATGATGAAAGTCTCACAATAAACGACACAGGTATTTATATCAAATGGGACTGAAACTTTATTTTTTTAAAGGGGATCAAATGAAAATTCTTCCATTAGTTTTACATGATGGAATGTGAAAAGTGAAACAAAATCTAAATGCAGATGAATATTTATACAGTCACTCTGAGCAGATGATCTACCTTGAATGGAGAAAACTTGCTGCCTAAATGGTAAATTAAAGGAGCAGTGTGTAGGATATGGCGGCATCTAGCGGTGAGGTTGCAAATTGCAACCAGCAGAAACTTCTCCTGTGTGCCGAGCGTGTAGGAGAACTACGGTGGCCAACTCAAAAATGTGAAACCGTTTATGGCCCTCTCTAGAGCTAGTGTTTGGTTTGGTTTGTCCGTTCTGGATTACAATAGAAACATGGTGGACTCCGTGAAGAGAACCCGCTCCCTATGTAGATATAAACGGCTCATTCTAAAGTAACAAAAACACAACAATTCTTATTATCAGGTGATTATACACTAAAGAAAACATACTTATAAATAGTATATTCCATTTCTGCCAATAGATCCCCCTAAATTTTACACAATGGTCCTTTAAGTTACAGATTATTTGTATTTATTGTCATTGGTGAGTCCATCTCCCAATTCAGATTTACTTCTGTATGTAAAAGTCTGCTGGGGTTTCTGTGTTTTACCTATATGTCATTGTTGTCTTTTATATTTTTTCACTATTGTATCATATTTATGTGCAAGAAAACTAAACCTGTAGCTCTGAACTTTGAGAACCAACTAAAAAGCTGGAATCAATTTAATGGAATAAAAACCAAATGTGCCTTTTGTGAAAGTTAATTTTGTATTGCAGCTGTCTGAAAAATCACTGAGACACACACAAACCAGAAAGTAGTAAATACTGGTAAACTTGGAGGAAAGGTGGACCCTTCAATCCCCAAAAAGGTGGCAGAATTTAAAAAAGTTGTGAGCAAAAGAATATTTACAAGCACATGTTCAGTTCAAAGTAACAATGACAAAATATGACAAAGTGAAAAAAAAGAGACGTGGATATTAAATTGTGCATATCGCTATTGACAACAACCACTTTTTGTGATTTAATTGTTGAGAAATGTACGGTTCCTCTGAGCAAAATCCACAGAATAACTCAAAAACGCAGTCATTACGCTGAATAAAGGCCTGAAAGATTTTTTCCTTTGTTCCTGAAAAGCTGAAATGTTGTAGATTTTCTGTTTTATTCCAGAAAAATATATTTTTATGGAAATAATAAATAGCTTAAAATTAATATGAATTGTGAACCTGAACACAAAGAGCCAATTTGACCTTGGCAAGTTTGAGTTTTTTGTCAACTTGTGTTTCTGTTCAACTCCAAAGTCTACAAGACAACAAATCTCTTCAGCTCCTGATTTATAAGTCACCTATTTGTTGTGTCCCGTCTCATATGAAGTGACGTGTTTGTTCCAGTAGAGAGGAGACCGGACGGGCGAGCAGATAGAAGAGGCAGAAAACACATCAACAGACTTGATCACCTGTGTTGTTGGTTACAAACAAACCACTCACACAGAACGGAAGGAACCGAGGAAGATAAGGATGGAGGATAAGACCTTTTTGGTCGAGTAAGACGTGCTGCAAAAAAAGACTATACTGTACATTCCATCCTACTAGTCAGACTACTATTCATCTGTACAAAAACTGTGTCAAAGCAAAGTGTCCATGAGAAGACAGGAGAGTTTCCACCACCCTCCAAAAACACATCTATTATATCTGCAAACACCTCAGTTAAGACAAGTTCAGCCATGGTCGGGTATTATGCAGTAGAGGAGAGAGATGCCACACAGGGCTCAGGGTCAGTCCAGCTTCCTGTCCAGACACTGACCAAATACTCCAAGACGCTCTGGGTGGGGTTCCCAGACGGTACGACTCAGCTCGTGGTCACATCAGATTTCGGCGGCGGCTCCAGACTCTCGGCGACTTCTCCTAACTCGTCCAGCAACTCTGTGAACGCTGGCCGTCTGAAGGACTCCACCTTAAGATGAGGAGGAGAGGAAAGTGGCTCCGTGAGAGACTTCTGGGAGTCTGGCTCATTGATTAGTATTTACCCTGGTATCACTCAGTGGTGGCAGAAGGATTCTGATTCTTTACTTGAAGTTACCGTGAGCAACTTTTAACTGGTTATGAAACGGTTTTAATTTAATACTCATGCCTCTATATGACCAATTTTACACCAGACCACCAGACCATCAGCGAGAAGATTGACTCTTTCTAGTTATTCTAAATGCTTGAAATCAGTGCCACTGGGTCGGATTCCACGTGAAATCAGAGGAAATCTGCGTATGGAGGAGGTCTGGGTGGACGGATGGGTCAAACAAACATCGGACTTTCAACCAGGAGACTGCTGTTTGTGTCCCGTGTGAAACCAAAAGTTGTTGCATAACTTACAGTCACTGTACAGTCATTTTATGACTGTCGATTAAATCGACTATGTCGATTGAAATAGTTAATCACCATTAATCGCACATTTTTTATTTGTTCAAAATGTACCTTAAAGGGAGATTTGTCAAGTATTTAATACTCTTATCCACATGGGAGTGGGCAAATATGCTTGCTTTATGCAAATGTATGTATTTATTTCTTATTGGATTAATTTGCAATCAATTAACAACACAAAACAACGACAAATATTGTCCACTGTACTTAGTATAAAAAATATGCTCAAACCATAACATGGCAAAATCAAGTCCAATAGGCAACAACAGCTGTCAGTGTGTCAGTGTGCTGACTTGACTATGACTTGCCCCAAACTGTATGTGATTATCATAAAGTGGGCATGTCTGTAAAGGGGAGACTCTTTACAGACATGCCCACTTTATGATAATCACATACCCATAGAACCCATTTTCATTCACATATCTGGAGGTCAGAGGTCAAGGGACCCCTTTGAAAATGGCCATGCCAGTTTTTCCTTGCCAAAATTTGGTGGAAGTTTGGAGCGTTATTTAGCCTACCTTGTTGGTACCAATGGATTCCTTATGTTTTCAAGTTTCACATGATACCAGTAGCTACACTCTATCCTTAAAACTTAGCCCGCTACAACCTAAAAATCGCAAGTTGAGTTAATGTGTTAAAAAAATTAGGGTGTTAAAACAAATTTGTGTTAACGCGCTATCGCGTTAACTTTCACGGCTCTAATATACATTTATATATTTGTATCTTGCTTTAACCTTCATGGATCTCATTCTGTCTGCTCCTACTAAACTTGTGAGAACAACTCCAGCTAACACAGCGTAGGTACAGAAATTTACTTGTGATAACCCATCTAATAGCAACACATGTTAAACTACCTGCTGATACATTAATTACTTCATGTTTCGTCTTGTCTTTCAACATTAATACCAGTCTTATACCTTTTGATTGACATTGTATTGCATTGCATTGCAAAGCTGTTACCTTGTTTTTTGTATGACTATAGTATTAATTTATATTTTTTTTCTACCTACCATGCAGCAGCTGGCTGCTAACTCCAGGAGACGCTGAGGACAGTCAGTCACCAGCTCCCTGAACGCATTCACATCCAGTCCATAGTCCTGAAATACATTAACAACAACAGTCAGTGCAGCACGAGCACACTGATCAAGTTCAACACATCCACGTGCTGGAACTGGAACAATGAACAAGCTTGGGATGAGTTGATAACAACGAAATATGCTGCTACTCACATACTGTTTGGAAGAGGAACACTAGTTTGTGTTGGCTCATACACGATACATAAGTTACAGTTTGACTCATTAGTGTTTTTAGGTCAATACATAGAATTATAAACTGCTAATGCCTGATACTTTAAGTTCATGTTATCATTTCCATGTTCTTGAATCAAGTAAAAATTAGATTTTCAAGCAATGGATTGACATTTTGGAGAATACATTTATTATTTTTTCTTGCCCCATCGATACCACTTTCATGTATGTGTGTTAAGTACTGTATGGAGCTGAAATTAGACCATTAGCCTAGTTTATCATAAAGACTGGAAACAGCTAGACTGCCTCTCTCCAAAGTTCAACAATACGCCTCCTAACGTCTCTAAAGCTCACTTATTAACACGTTGAATCTTGTTTGTTTAGGCTGTACACAAACAGAAATGTAAAAAAAACAACTATTTGTGGTTGCATGGTGGAGTTGGGTTTCTAATGGAGTTCTACCTGTGATCTGGGTAGTATCTCCGGATCGGCAGCGATCCTGGCCAGGATTTCACAGAGCACGATGCCGAAGGAGAAAACATCCACCTGGAACAAGTGAGACAATGAGGCAATAATTGAGGTTGATGCCAAACAAATCCCAAACATATTGGTTGTTTTGAAAAGCAACAAACCACCCAATAATATACTTTTAAGGAATAATATACCGAATAAGACATGTAACATGTAGTCTTAAAATTTTTTTATGACTGAAATGATTAGCCGTTTGACGGAAAATTTAACAAAAAATATTTTGTTAATACATTAATAATTTTTCGAGCAAAAAAAACAAAAACATTACCAAGGTCCAGCTTCTCACTTGTGATGATTTGCTGCTTTTTTGTCTTATGGATAGTATATTAATAATTTGGACTTTTTGAAGGACTCTATCTTGGGCTTTAGGAAGTTGTAAAAGGTCTTTTTCACTATTTTATGACATTCAATAAATCAAATGATTAATAGATTAATCAAGAAGATAATCAGTAGTATAACTGATAATGAAAATAATCATTAATTGCAGCCCCAATATATATATTTAGACGTGTTACCTGCTTGCTTGACTCTATAAGAACAAGGTTGTAAATGTGTGTTATCTGAACTTACACTAGAAGAACTTGTAACTCCCTTTCTGTCCATCTCTTGTTGAACATATGAAATGTTGCAGCAACACATGTGACTTCCGTGTTTCCAAAGTTTGCAACAAATGATGTCAATACAACATAAATGGTGTTCCCAGCTGGAGCAGGAGTGTGTGTAGTACAATCAAGACCTTTTTGTCTGTTACCTTGCGGTCGTACGGCTCTCCTCGGAGCATCTCGGGGGCCATCCAGAAGGCTGAGCCCACCAGTGACAGCTTCCTGCCGGGGTCTTTGACAGGCAGCTCCACCACCTCCCTGGCCAGGCCGAAGTCAGTCACCAAGGCCTCCCGACCCCGAGACGTCACCCGGATCAGACAGTTCTGCACAAACACAAACAAGAAAACAATGACACAGGTTAATACAACTGCAGTGTTATATTTTGCCAGCAGAGGGCAGTGTAAGGTTGATATCTGAAAAAAAGCAGGCAGCATCAACAGTTCCTTTTGTCCACGTTGTCTTTAATATTTAAGCCTTGATCTTCCATACATTTCGCATGTGTTCCCTGGAACGTGAACATCCAACTGCTCTTTAGTCTCTCCACTTATCAACACACTCAATAAGAACTGTTGTCAGCATCTTTCCAGTACACTAATTCACCCGGACCCCATGTAAAGAGACTCAGTGTGGCTGCCTGTGTGCTGCTGTGCACGGTATAGCCTCCATCACACTGACTGGCTGGCTGGCGGTTATCAGATTTCTAATAAAAAGTTCATAATCTCTGTGGAAAAAAAAAAGACGAAGCACGGTTCGTTGATTTCACAGTCGGAGAGCTGGAGGTGTGATGAGAGGCAGACAGTGGGAGAGCTGTGGTTGCATAACGACAGTGGGCGGCCAAAGTGTTTGTATGAGCGTAATGTCTATATGTGGGATGTCGATACATGTGTATCACTCTGTATGTATAGAAAGGGGTGTGAAAATAAATGTGTCCGATAGAAAGTGAAATTTGTTTGTTTGCATGTATATAAACTGTATAGTGACATCACCATCTGGCTCCCATTGCACCGGAGGCCTTTTCCATCCAGTAGCCTGTCATTACGAGGCTCTCCTGGGAAAAACTTCAGTCCCACACTTCAACTCTAAATTTAGCCCCCGGCCCTCTCTGCCAAGGAAAGCAACAGTTTGGGGGAAACAAAAATGGAAAGCGTTAGCAGATACAGAGAGAAAGGCGCTAATTATAAAGGGGCCCTCGACTTTTTCCAGGAGCTTAAACTTTGATTCAAGTTAACTTGCAGAGTTACTCAGGCGTATTCACAATGACTGCATTGGTCCAAGGGGGCTTTGGAATTTAATTTGCACATGTCTAGCCACTTAACTGGATTTGCAGTGGAGGACTAAACTTCCTTTACCTAAAAACTTATATAAAGAACAAGAGTTCTCCCAACGTTTAGGCTGGGATAAATCTGCCTTGGTCTTTTTAAAGAATTATGTTAATGTATGTGGGTGTGCGCCCATTGCTTGATTGATAACGTTAAATGTTGATGCACATATTATCAGTAAAGGGAATGATATAACTATTAAACATCCTTGCCAAACCTGAGGGATCAGGGGAGCTACAAGCCAAAAACATTGTAAGCTACTAAAATGTATTTTATTCACACAGCAGCTATATTTAATATAATATATGTTATGATACCTTCAGGATCGGCCAGCAGGAAATCAGTGCAAACAATGCTCTTTTGACAAAAATAAATGGCAAACAGTCACATACTTCCTGTTGTTGAGGGGTAACTTTGGTATTTTTCAACCTGGACCCTATTTTCCCATGTTTTTTGTGTCCAAGTGACTAATAAAATCAACACTTTTTGAAATTGGTCCAGTATTGAGGGAGAGAGCTGTAACTGGCAGCTGCTAAACGAGCTGTTATGTAATCCTTTGGGGCAACCTACCGTCTAGTTTACATCCACTATAAGTGCTTGTTTTTGTCACGGACAGGCTCAGATTGTTATTATAAGTGTCTGACACCCTACAGAAAAATAAAAGCTTTTTCTTACCTTTCGCTTGATCCGGTCTGTTTGTTATGGTGTCTAAGCAAGGCTCGCTCAAGAAAAAGTCTTGTTCTGAAATCTCGCTTCTCATCCACATTGTCGAAATCAGCTAAATATTCAGCCACTGAAAACACCGAACATCTTTTAGATCACTCTAAGCTACACTTTCTGTACTCCAACACAACAAACTCTGATAACACCGGTGTCCCGTGAACACTCCTCTCTCCAACTCTCCCTCACGTTTCAACCGTTGTCTTCCAGCAACAAGTCACATGACACAATAACAAACAGAAAGGTAAGAGGTAAGAAAAAAGGTAAGAAAAAGGTTTTATTTCTCTGTAGGGTCCTTTCCATAATGTTGTCAGACACTTGGCAAAAACAAACACTTTTAGTGAACATACATCGATGGTGAGAAATTGCCAAGAGCAGTTACATTGCAGCCTGTTTAGTGACTGCCGGTTGCAGTGTTATCCCTCAATACTGGACCAATTTTAAAAAAAATGTTGTCCCCATTAGTCACTTAGACAGCAGCACATGAGGAAATAGGGGGGCAGGTTGAAAAATATCAAAGATTCCCTTTAATTAAAGTTGCATTAATTGATTTTTTGAGAACCATGGCAACATCAGCATTTATTTGGAGTCGTGTTTCTGACCACCATGCAAATCTAAGTCCAATAATTACTCTCCTTTTAGCTCTGTTTTTAGTCTACCAACTTCACCAGCTAGCCGCTAACTCTGTCTGCTGTTATATGTGAATGAATTGTCTTGTTCTGGTCTTGTGTATATGTAATTTGTTCTCAGCTCTCTTCAGGCAGCTTCAACTGCAAATCAGGATAATTCATTCAGTGATTACCTTTCATCACGGACAAACATTATGGATGGATCTATCCAGTTTCTGTAGCCAGAGCGTGACGTAAATCAACTATGGCCTCCGTGTCAATAAAGTGAATTGGGACCAAGCCAAATGAGTGGCCTCAAGGTGACGTGTGTGGTGAAAGGGCCCCCATTACCCAAAAGCTACGTGTGTAGCAACAGCACTTAGTTAGCAACTATCTATTAACATGACAATAGAGTGACTGTCACGTTGCCTCGGCTCTTTGCATTACCGACTGTTTCTTCTGTGAAGCCTGGCAACCAGGGGAGACAGACAGCATCTACACACACACACATACACACACACACACACACACACACACACACACACACACATACTGGCATACGAGCGTACCCACGCATGAGAATGTGGATGAGGATCTGTCACTGTCAAGATCAATCACTGCATGATGGTTAATCAGTAAGAAAACAGGAATGTCTTAGTCAGTTAAATGTGTTGTACTGTTATGTACTGTAATGAAAAAATTAGAAAAATAAAGTATAGATAAAGAAGGAGTCTTTAAGAGAAATCTGTAAGTAAGACATAGATTTGATTCCAAATCAAGTTGATAATGCTTTGAAAAAAATGTCTCAAAAAAATGTAAATATATTACATGAATTAATTTGAATTAATTAAATTATTTCCTGATGAACAAGCTAAGAAAAACTTTGAAGATCTACTTTGAATATGCTTAACTTATTAGCATATAAGTTAAGGATGAGATATGTAGAACAACATACATAAGCAGGGAAATAGGAAATAGGAAAATACAGATGAGCTATTTGATGACGCTGATAAATTATTAGTGACATCAAAATGTTGGAGAGAATTAGAGAGGAGAGCTATTAAAGTGGCTATAACCAACATTTTTATAATACCAAAGGCCCTGGGCCTCTGATTAGAGGGCGATAACGTGACATAGATACGTCCGTACCAGTCAACTTTATGTCAGTGTTGGCCTTGCAAGATTAGGGCTGATTCAAAACAGTAGATGGTATGTTGAGCTAGTTTTAACCCATGAAATGCAGATTTTTATAAATTTGGCAAACAAAATGTCAATATTTACACCAGCATTGATGTGTTTCATCACAGTACAGTCATATCATTTAGTTTATAGCTCAAAAAACATGTTTAAGTAAGCAGCACCAGTTTAATGTTCACAACTGGTTTCCACTGCTAATTATATGTTGCAATTGTTCTTCATGTTTTCCTATTGTCCTTATTATTATTATTTTACTACACATATACATTTATTTTCAAATTGAAATTGAAATTTAATTATTTATTTGTTTTTTTTTTCATTTAGTTTTTATTGATTTATTTTATTTAATTTTTATTGATTCATTTTATTTAATATTTATTGTCGGTCCCTTAACCTCGAGGCCACAAGGGGGGTCCATGCTTTGGCTTTTTCAGGTTACAGATCAGCTCAAAGGTTCAAGTAGGCTCGATGGTGCACTTCCCGGAATTTCAGCACTGAGAAGTTCGTTATTCTCAAGTTCTCGATCTATCACCAGCCGTCTTATATTCTGGCTGTTGAGCTATGGCGTACAAGGATCAACTACAGTGCATCCCCTGTGAGGTCTCTGTGGTGGTGGTTGTGGTGGCAGCTGACGGGGGATGAGGTGAAACTTTAATGATCCCTGTGGGGACACTGGACAGTTGCAGCAGCTAAGTAACAGGACAGAGACTGAGGGTCTTACCTTCGAGTTCAGGTCTCTGTGGTAAATGTTCTTGTAGTGCAGGTAGATCATCCCTCTGCTTATATCACAGGCCAGGTCCACCTTCTCTCTCCAGCACAGGGGAACATCTTTCCTGGCCAGAAGCTCCTCCAGACAGCCACCATTCACATACTGAAACAGCCAACATACACCAGGTTACAAACTAGTGTTAGGATGATGAAAACATTTATCTAACTTGAGCAGTAAAATTGTAATAATGAATGTGCTGAATTTCATAGATTTATATGAGTGATACAGGTGGACAAATACAAAAAAAAATGTTAGATTATGTGAACGTGACATTACTCTGAAGTAATGAACCCAGGTCTGGTTACAGAATAAACACCTGACTCAACTCACTTACCATTTCTTTATCACTATCGACTCATATCAGTGTAATCGGTTGTGTTTTTCCACGCTCAGAACAGAGCCAGCCTCTGAACATGCACAGTAACGATGACTCAACAAGGTGCAAAAAGAAAAAAAAAAGGTGTAGGACTCACCTCTAAGATTGGATAAAGTTTGTCTTCTTTGACACAGATTCCCAGATATCTAGAATAAGAGGAAATATGTTAAACAGTGACTAGAGATCTAGAGCCGTAAGGGTGTCATGACACCTAAAAACACAGATACAAAAGTAGACTTTTTTACAAATTAGAGGCCATTCAATTAGCCAAAGAAACTTCAGCGGAGAGTCACCATATCTTAAACATTAAAGGATAAGGTTAAAGGAATAATTCATCCCCAAGATGATCATTTGTATGTCAATTACACACCCCCCCGTGTTACCTTGAACTCGAGAAGAAACTTTGTTTTCTCTCATGCCTCCACGGTGAACGGAGAGTCAAAAAACGTAGAAACCGCTCGATGAACTGAAGTAAATGGAGGCTTTTTGCGTTTCGCAAAATGATATCAAAACATCCGTTTACAAACTCTTATGAAACTCGTGCAGTATAATCATCATGTTGTATGCTCACTACCTCCCAAACACATGCATCTTCACTAAAACCTTAGGGCTCATGAAATAGTAAACAGTTGTTTTGATATAGTTTTACAGATGTTTAACGCGGCCCCCATTTACTTCAATTCATCAAGGATTTACTTTAACAAAGTTTTCTTAAAGAATTCAAGGTAAAACAGGGTGAGTAATTGAGTAATTAATTAATGAATTGATTGATTTTAAAAAAAGAGGTAATTTTGGGGGTGAAGTATTCCTTTAATGATATTTTTCATATTGTCAACAAATCCCATAAAAAGACCAAAACCAACAGTTTGTTCGTCTCTCTCATACTTTCTGACTTCCCCATTCAGGCCATTCATTTCTACAGGAGACTTCAATCTTAAAAAAATTCCAAAAAATATCTGGTCACTGTAGTTCTTATCAAACGTTACTCAAACACGAGGAAATAGTGCATTTGTTGGGGACTACTTTCAGCAGCGGACTAATCCACATTTGGTGCTCTAGTGAGTATTAGTGGCAGCAGGACGGTGTACTGTGTGTGGGATTGAGTCTAAATAAACAGTGTGTGTGTTCATGGTGATGAAGGAACATGTCGCCCAGTGCAACAGCGTGGATCACTGATGTGTTTTTAACACTAATAAGAGCTCTATGTTACAGAGGAAGAAGAGATATCAGGATACACAGATAATACTTGTTATCATTTGGATACAGTCATTGCTGGTTTTGGTGTTTTTATGGAAATTCTTGACAATAAGAAAACTACAGAATATCACCAGATATATCCTTTAAGCTAATATGATTTGAAAATTTGCCTTTGGTTTCACCATAAGAAAATACAACAAGCCATTTTCCATAATGTAGCAGATTTAAGAACACCTAAATGTATACAGAGAGATGATTGAACACACCTGATCACGGTTCATGATCAAAGCTCATATTTAAAAGAACAATTTAGCAACGATATTGCGTCGGGTCCTGGGAACAATGTGCACACTCTTTGTGTTTGGTTTCAGCAAACACAGTGTGAGCAGTGTGGACATCACAGCCTGCTGTATAGCGCTGTAAACAGTGACCTCAGCAGATAAGCTGCACCCTGATAACCTTACCGCTGTGACCTTGCTAAATGGCTAAAATAAGATTGCTTAGGCAAACATCACACCTTATGTAACTGCTGTAGATGACGGACAGGGCCAGTGTTAAACAGCACCAAGGTCTCATTACATCTGTCTTGACTGCAGCTGCAACAAGGCTGTGCTTCAGTCATGTTACAGCTACCGAACTGACTACAGCAAGCAACATTGTACCTGCAACTTTTTGCCTACTTTTGCTTTCTATTAATTAATAATTTCTTAATGAGGTTTTTAATTATTTTTTAAGCTGCTTTAATCAATATTTTTATATAAACAATGGATCAAATGACTACATGTAATGTAAAAAGAGTGAATCATAGTGATGAACTCTCTCTAAAGCTCCCCACAGAGCATTATTTCTGCTTTTTTTGTTTTAATTTGTCGCAACATTATCGTTTTTGTTCAGTCTCTACTTTGTTTTTACTGGAAAAGTTGTGAGAACCCACTCCAAACTAACTACCCAGCACCAAACATCAGACAGACAAAGATAGCATCTAGCTGGTGAACATAGCGGAGCATTTAGCAGCTAAACAGCCAGATGTTTCACTAAAGAGTTAATGGAGACCAAAAACACAGAGCTAAAAGAGAGAGAATATATATTGCAAACACAATTCCAAACTACTGCTAATGTTGCTCTGTGCCTGCTGGATGTTTAAATACAAAACAAGTTCGCCAAATTATCTTTATAAGGCGATAATAATGTTGTGTTTCCAACTTGTTCCGCTGCCCAGTAGGCAATTAAATCAATAAATGCTGCTTTAATGACATTACTGAGTAGCTTTATATATGTATAAGGCCATATGACTCTATGTACAAGACCTTAAAGAACCATATCCATGTTTTTTTTTAACTCCTTAATAACTACAAATCATGTTTTATGCTTTTGCTGTCCACTGTGTATTTTGTGATATAGGCAGACTGGTTTCTATTCCGTTCCATGTGGCATGAAAATCAAATGTCTCTTGAAACATGCTTGAGTTGTACAATCCATCGCAGTGACTTTGTCAAAGTCATAGTTGTGGAGGACAGCAGTGAAGACTTCAAGTCAATCTGCAATTAATCACCGTGCATGCTGATTTTTGACAAAAATCCACATGGTCTTAATGTGATGGAAGGTTTAGGAGTCTGCTAATACAAATATATAAATATGAAAATACATCTGAAAGTATAAATCGCGTTTGCTGTACTAGAAAGTATATCCGATTTGACTAAATAAGCTAAAACCTGTAAAGCACTGGGATGTCCCTTACAGAGATTTAGAAATGGCCGTAAAGCAGATTTAAATCTTTGAAATGTGTGTTGTTTTCAGTGATTATCAACATAATAGCATCAACCATAGAATAACTATTTAGTATAGTATAAGTAAGTAAAGATGTTTAAAAGGTATTGCCATTATACTCTGTAACTATGATAGTCATAAATACTGCTACAAAACTGTAGACTGTAGATGGGAAAAAAGAGTGAGAGTGTGATGTGTGATGTGTAGGCGGGTGTAGAGCCTGTAGAGACAGAGAAGAGAGACTGAAAGGGAAATCCTTTTTGCTTTTGTCGAATTGAACCCGTTGGACAAAGCAGAAAAAGGCCTCAGTAAGATGAATGGACTGTTACCTGACGATGTTGGGGTGGGACAGTTTCTGCAGCAGGCTAATCTCTCGTACGATGCTGTCTTGGTCCACGTCGTTTTTGTAGATCTTCACCACCATCACCTTCCGACTGGTGCTGTGCATCACCTGAAGGGACATTGGTGTCCGTTAGCAGCAGAGACAGCGGAAGTGGAAGCAGTAATAGCAGCGGTAGCTGTAGCAGCAGTGATGGCGGAGGCTATGGTGGATTTACAGTGGAGACAGTGTGACAGCAGAAAAGTGTATTCAGGAAATCAGGAACCAATTTGTGTTTTCTTTGTTGGTTCAATTTGAACACCAGTCTAAATTGAAGAGATTAAAGAGAGCAATCTCAATCTCATTCAATCCGACCTCGGCCCAATCTCTCGTCCATCCTATGGCCTCTTTCTAGCTCATTCATAAGGGACAAAGCCTAAATGTATGAAAACACTGTAGCTCCATTCCAGCTCTGGTGTCACACTAGGAGTTATGTAAGGTCTCAGCTGAGGATGAGTATTTCGCCCCCATTGGTCTCCAAAGCTGGTGGGCAAATCACGGAATGGCAAGAATGTCCCAATTAGTGGCTGGAACAAAGCAAGCTTTGATTGGAAACTCAACACGGAGGCCGGCAACATGGCAAAACCGGGGAGAGGACGGAGGGAATACCTTATAGACTTTGGAGAAGAAGCCACTCCCGATCAGCTCGGCGGTAAAGTTTTCCCAGAATTCCAGTTTGCGGACGGCAGTGCGGAGCTTCTGCCAGCGGTCCACATTGTAGTACTTGTCTGAAGATTCACCGTACAGGGTGGGACTGGTGGGCTCCGGGGATTCGTCCACATCACACATCCTGGAGACGTCCGCTGGGAAAGTAGAGACACAGACACAGGTTAGGATGAAGATGCAAAAAGGTGAAATTCTTTGAGCCGGAATTATTCAGTTAGTTCATAGAGTGGTGCAGGAATGAGTCCTAAAACCCGGAAATGAGTAAGCATTTTAGCACTTCCCTATCCCTCATCTGTAAGTCAGTGGTTTTTTTTTTTTTTAATTGGTTTTTAGTTAGATGCCTGAAATAAGTTCTGTAGCTAACACAAGCTGAAGAGATTCAAACATTTTGTTGTATGACATAAAATACATCTGTAAATATCCCACTTGAGAATTTTGGAGCTTTTACGTGTCTTAAAAGTGGCTAAATGTGACTACAAAACGCCATCAAGCCGAACACCATAGTCCGCCTTTACCTTAGTGGTGGTGATGTGAAGTCACGTGACCGCGGTGTAGTTTGTTTATAGTGTTCATTTGTGGAGATTATCTTACGGAACAAAACGTGTAAGTATCATAAACGTTTGTTTATCACCGAGCTTATTTTCCGCAATAATCCAAGAACCAATGGAAAAATCCCATTGGCTTTTTGTCGAGGGAACCAGTCTGATGCTAACTTCCTGGTTGGCCTACAGAAATATGTCATCACTGCACCACTATATTCTCGTGACAAAGAAAATTCAAGCTGTAGAAAAGAATCACTCAAGAAACCCCAGGTGTGTTCACACCAAGCTCATTTGGACAAGTTGTTTCAAAACTGTTCGGTTCGGTTTGGTTCTACCAGATACACCTCCACTAGAAGAGAGAAAATGTGTATTTTTTTTTGTAATTAAAAAATTCAGAGTTTAAGCTCCTGCAGCTCATAATACTTGTAAAACATGGAAAACTTGCAACACACTATATTAATTTTTTTCTATATTCTATATCTACATTTATCTGTATTATAGGTATATATCAGCCCAACGATGTTTCAAATAATGTCATTGCACACTGCTGCTAAACTGATCACACCAACACAAAAGACTGTGACTATCGAAAGGCCAATTTATGCATTTAACAGTATGAAAGCGACCCTGGATGAAAGAGAGGCTCACAAAAGGTCTAATTTCACTCTCCCACTTATGAGCTACACTGATGAAGGGAGAGTGTATCCACTTCACAGACTGAAACAAAGACGGTGAATAATGTGAGGCTTAAAATAGAGGCAGGACTGATGGATAACAAGACTGGTCACTGAACACAGACACTGTCCAGAGTGGTCAAGAGAGCTGTTTGTCCTTAAGAGAAGGTATCATCTCATCCTGACAAGAGGTTTAAACAAAACACATATTGTGCAGAATGACACACTGATATTCAAGTAAATGTGTCTTCTAGGGTCATAACAGCTTGCATTCAATTATCTTTTTCTATTATTTGTACAACAATTCCTCATTATTTCTCTTCATAATTCATTAGTTTTCATGTAATCTACAGCATGTTATTACTCTCACATACACACACACATATATATATATATATATATATATAT
>CAKAOH010039139.1:171207-191214 GCA_916701665.1 Sebastiscus tertius | reverse complement strand
AATCGATTAAAAGATTTAATCGCAATTAATCGCAAATTAATCACACATTTTCTATCTGCTCAAAATGTACCTTAAAGGGAGAATTATTTAATACTCTTATTAACATGGGAGTGGACAAATATATTGTTTTATGCTAATGTCTGTATATATTTAATATTGGAAATCAATTAACAACACAAAACAATGACAAATATTGTCCAGAAACTCTCACAGGTACTGCATTTAGCATAAAAATATGCTCAAATCATAATATGGCAAACTGTAGCCCAACAGGCAAACGCGAACGTCGCATAGAGAGGAGGTCGGGGTGGATGGCTGGGTCAAAAAAGACCTGACTTTCGACTGGCGTTCATGTCCCGTGTGAAACCAGAAGTCAACGTTGATTTATTTGTCACGTAACTTATATATAAGTAACACCACTTCTGGAATTATTCTAACCCAAACCACAATATTTTCCTAAAGCTAACTAAGCAGCTTTATTGCCTAAACCTAAAGACGTTGTTTGCTGTGAAGACATTTATTTTGAAAAGACTGTATGCATGTAACAAACGGAAATTGACACATGTAGGAAAACAAACAGAAAAGGAGGAATAATTTTTTTGTAAGATATCATACCGAACGTTGAGACCACCTGTCTTTTTTAATCCATTTTGACTTTTGGACTGAAGGCTGAGACAATTAATGTCACAGAGACGGATTGAGTGCCGTGTGTGTGAGAGAGAGAGAGAGGAGACCTGTGGACTTTGCCCACAATGAATGTCAAAGTTATGAATGAAGCGTCAACCTATTCAGCATAGCCCTATAGTTCATTGTTCCACTGTTCTGCAACTAGATTAAGGTGCTCGATGCACGCTTCAGCAACAGTCTCTCCTCTGTCTTCATAACAGTCAATGCATGCGACCGAAGTTCCCACTGCCGGTCAAAATTGTGATGCTGATGATGCCTGGATCAGATATAGTGATATATCAGCTCATTTCAAACACACTAAACAAAAAGGTCAATTCCCTGCAAGAACTAGAGTATATCATATTCAGTCTTAAAATGGCTTTTTTTTTTTTTTAAATGATGATGAGAATCACTTCTACCTAATATAGTATCTACTAACAAGTATAGCGTGTGTATTAAAGTCTGATATATCTCCTTCCTTTGTGCCATAGAGCTCTATTATTTTAAAAACACATCAGTGAGCCTCACTGTGTCACTGGGTGACATGTTCCTTCATCACCATGAACACACACACTAGTTTATTTTGACTCAATCCCACACACACCATCCTGCTGCCCCAAATACTCACTAGAGCACATGTGGATTAATCCATTGCTACAAATAGTCCACAACAAATGCACCATAATGTTTGATAAAAACTACAGAGACCAGCTGTTTTAAGAAATTACTGAGCCTTTTAAAGGATGACATCTTCAGTAGGAACCAATGGAGCGGAGAGCCACAAACAGGTCGAGAAGTCAGGATGTACCGAGAAGTGGACTAACGCATTTTAGGTTTTGCTCTTTTCATACAATTTATTGACAATAAATAAATACATACTTTAAATGTATTTTTGTTCCTTATATATATACATATATATACAGTATACTGTATATGTCAAGATCACACAAAGTTGTTGACTTACTGAGTTTGTGGCTTAATAGAAAGTTGTGTATATTTGCATGATAGGCAAATGACAACACAAATTGTAACCTGAGATTCTAATTTGGCCTGGATGCACCATATATACTCAACAAAGAATTCCAAAATGTTGGGAACATTGCATGGCATCACGTTCTCACTCCCAACTGGTCAAATACCGACGCTTGGTTAGTGGCCCTCAAACTATGACGCTCTAGGTACCCCTCTAGCATCAGTTTTGGACGTGTCAGGAACGGCGTGTCAGTTTCCGCTCCTTACATGTATACTGTCTTTTCAAAATAAACTTCCGTGTTCACCGGAAACGTACAGTTTCCGCTCGTTACATGCACACAGTCTCTTTTCAGAATAAACTTCCAACTTAGGTTTACATAGATTTTAGGTTAACTTACGCAAAACTACTTGGTTAAGCTTAGGAAAAGATGGTTTGAGTTGAAATAGGTATGAAATGTATATAACAAAAGTAAGGGAGGGGTCCCTGACCTCCTCCCGAAGCAGACTTTCTCGCTCTTTATACTACGTCAGTTGCTCGGACGGTCTAATAATGATGTGGATGGGTTTACGGTTTACTTTGGAGTTAGTTAAAAGCTCGGTGCATCTCATACAAACACTAAAGGGTGTCTCGGTGCGTCGGTATCAGACGGCGAGGGCCACTGACCAAACGTTGGTATTTGACGGTATTGAGTTGGGAGTGAGAACAGGTTGTGCAGGGAGCCCCAAAGACACTGCAGGGTCTTAATCACTTCCCACAGTGAGACCGCTTTATTGTAATGGTTCTCCAACCAATCGGTCACCGATATCTCAATGGTTTGCTCTGAGAGCGACACAGCTGGACACACATGCGTGCGGGCCCGGAACCACGCGTCTCCGTGGCCGGCTCGCCATCTGCAGCGGTAGTTTTGCCGCGTTTGTGTGTGAATGCCGAGGCTGCCCGGCACACTCAGTGAAACACGAGAGCAGAGCGGTGAGCTGTTGCAGAATGAATATAAAGGAAACACTCATTAGTGTAGAATGAATAGACATGCAAAAATGTTGATTTAGAATTTGAATGTCAACGTTACAAATGAAGCTTCAAACTAGTGCAGTCCTTTTCTTCCCTTCCCAGCCTGCCGATCAATTGTTTTTAAGCTAAATAAACACAAATAGGCAAATTATTTTAAATAAAAACAAATAGGAATTTAGGACATTGAAATCTTCCGAGGACACATGGACCGGCACACACAGACAGCAGCTACACACACATACAAAGAGCAGAGGAGCAGAATCGGCTTCAAATAGACCTGTCGATACTAGTGAACGGATTGGCCGATTTTGCTTCCAGGGATTGGACATCAGCCCCACAACTCCTGTCAGAGCACCCTTACTTTATTGCTCTCTGTTCCTCATAAAGGGGGCAGTCCCGACCTTATTTCAGCCACAGAGGACTGGTGTGACAACACTGGCGGTCAGAGTTTGTTTTCAGCACGACAGCAGCCTCTCTCGCCTTTACAATGACGCCGGTGGAAAGCACACACTGACACGCTAACACAATTGACAGGGTTTTGTCAATCAAGCCGGGGAATCAACCCCCCGTCTATTCATGCTGCTTTTGTTCATTCGGCTTCGGACTAAACAATCAGCACACTTTCAGCTCCAACAGAGAATAATGCTTACAGTGCAGCCATGTCATCTAGCTGTCTACTTTCTACTGTCTCAATCCTTCCTCTCTCTCCTTTCTTTCTCTTCCTCAACAGGCCTATAACTGTACATATTTTAAAGCCGTAGTTCCCAAACAGTTTTCTTTTGTCACGCCACACTTTGGAAGCTGAAACGCCGGTAACAATATTGGGGAAAGTAGTAACAAATGTCGCTCCAATGCTGGCAGTAAAGCTGGCAGCAGGACAGGCTTCATCATATTTTAGATTTGACTGGTGCGTTTATCTTGTACTGTTCATGTTGCGTTGCTGTCTGAATAAATCACTCTGACTCTTATGTCTCACACATCATTTTCACAGCAGACATGTATATGTCATCATAGGAAAAGCAAAAAATCCAATCAAAAGACTAAAACCCACGATGAATCTGAATTTGGGAGGGACACCATTTCTCCTACCTCTGGTGCAAATCAAACATATGTCTATCATATCTCATAAATAAATGGAACTTCCAACAATCATGCCCGTAATAACAATATTTCACTTCTTTTTTGTTCAGTTTTAAACGTTCTGCAGTTTGTGTCTCCTTTCCTGTTTCTTACTCTCCATTTCTCTATACCACATTCCTTTTCCCACTTCTCCACAGTTAGTTCCATCCAAACCAGCATACAGGGACCACAATGACCACAAACTGGTGGAAAAACATGGATATCCCATTGGTTATGTCATTGGGAACATTCAGAACAATTTGAAGCCTGCAGTTTGGGTTTACCACATGTCGTGATCCTCATTTAGAAATCGTAATAAGAATCTGATCACACATATCAACAGCTCCACCGCACAGTAAGGATTTAAAACAGTATGTACCAATATGGAACAATGATTCATTTGGCTGTTGTGTTGTCAGTTCTGACTCAGATATCTGGCATGCGAGCCAAGACGTGATTCTTCAACAGCTCCGTGGGATGGGAAGGTTACACAAGCAGCATGCGGGAAATATGTCTGTCTGCGGTGAAGGTCCGTTATCACAACCCGCTGTGAGTTTGACCTGTGTCTGACCACACACACAACATCAACAGGAAGATCAGGGCTGGATGTCGCCACGCTGACGTCCTCCCAGCTGATAAGGAATGCTGCTCATGAAAGCCTCACAGTAAAAAATCAGTTTGCACCAAAGCGAAATTTTTTGCGTCTCTAAGGACAAGGAATTTCTCTGAGGATTGTCCAAAAGATCAGACTGGGGTGTGACGTTAGCTCAAAGCAAAGAGCGTGTGTGTTTTGTGTCTGTTTATACACTTTGACAAATGACTTCTGAGCAGCCACGAAGGACTGCGTCATCTCCCAAACAGGAAGAGTCACGTCATTAGGTGACGACAAGGTGGTGGCCCACACTTGAAACCAAAATGTATGATGTCAATCTAACATCTCAGGAGACATACGATGGGTCATGTCTAGGTGTAGGACATAGCAAAGCAGAAAATGAACGCCAACTAAGTCTGGAATTGAGTCAGGGTGCGGATAACAGCATCCTCTAAGCCCCAATGACTTCAGGCGTAAAGTATGCACACGACAAGGGCAACGTGCCCCAGCAGAGAATTAATCTGCCTTCCACTCATGACATTTTTGGCTGCGGCCTCGTGCATTAAAAGTTGAGCAACTAGCCTGCGCCACGCCACAGTAGCTGTTACTGTAACCGCTTCATGGATTTTCCAAAGCAAAGTGACGCTCATCGGAGATCAACAGCAGCCCCCGGAGAACTGCCTTCCTCTGCAGCTTTCTGAAGGCAGAGATGGCGAGCAGGGAGCAGTGACATAACGGATTGGTTGACATCGGATCAATAAGGGACGGCCAGAACCAGACCGCACATAGCTGTGGCTCCCCACTGGCGTCAACCACACTTGGTGGTGGTGGTGGAGGCATAAATGATGAGTTACGCCACTGTTGCACAACATGTTTACACATTAGGGCACAGTGGGATACAGGGCTCATTTTTAATACTGATATACTTTATAAGTTAGAACACTGTCCCTCTGAAAGCAGTAGAAATAAAGAAAGATGCACATATACTCAACTCTTTATGGTTCAACTAAGGTGTTATTGGGCATCTGAAGCATGGCATACGTTTACACAATCAGTGCACACTAAATACCACAATGAGGATCGTACATGAAATGATAAAGAATACACTCTAGGCATTCATGCAAAAAAAAATGGTATTTACACTATAGGAAAACTGTTTAGGTGATGGTAATAATACCCAATAATAAAAGCATGTTAATTATGAGCAACATTCACTCATTAAGAGTTTTGTTTCTAGTCACATGACATATCTAGGTGCAATATCCACTCTCATTTTAGCTCTGATTTGGTCTCTACCTGGCTCTTTAGGCAGATCTGGCTCCTTAATGTTTCACTATGTTCACCAGCTAATCAAAAACGGTGTCTGTCTGCTGTTTGGTGCGGAGCAGGTAGAGTACAGTGGGTCTATCACTGAAAACAGCTGTCTGGTGCTGCTGGATGCGAGGTAGATGAGAGTGGTGAGAGTGAACCAAAACAAGTTCTGGGCCCTAAAACCAAAATAATGAGCTGAAAGCATCTAAAATGCTATGGGAATGATTCTGTGAATTCACAACAGCATCTTTCAGCCATTTCATCTATTAGTAATATAAAAATATTGATTAGTGCAATAGCAGCTTTAAGTATTAAAAGTAAAAGTAGGCATTATGCAGAATAGCCCCTTTCAGAATGTTATATTATTATACATGTTATATTGCAGTATTATAATTTGTTCTGATTCATTAAAGTGCAACTATATTATTAATATAGCTGGTCGAGATGGGTTTACTTTTAACTACTTTACATATCTGTAAATAGTTTGTAGCTGTAAATTCTTAATAAAAAGTACTTGACTAAATGCACTATTCACCCATTTTTGCAATGCATCATAAGGAACTTTAGTCAAGTGTTATCTTTTCACATTTCTGCACTCTGTTTTCTGTCCATACACTGGCTCATCATCAGTGTGTCCTTCTGAGCCGTATTGACATGAGCCTAGAGGTGGTGCAGTAGCACCGACATGCTACAATGACACACAACATCTCGTAGGTGAAGCCATTTGGTATACTATATTTTCGTGCCGATGTCTTCCAAAAATCACACTGCATTACTAATTCGGGTGACAGCTTTGAAAATAGTAATCCTCATGCTCTGTGCTAAAAGCCTGCGGCAACTGTAGGCCTACGTATCCGTGGGAGCTTCCACTGCAGATCACTAGAAATCCATTCCCAACTAATGCAATATTGACATGGTCTTTTTAACAGTAAATGTTTATGACAATAATGGCATGATAACCTGCAGTGTGTGTTCTGTACTTGATTATTCAGCCTTAGAAGTCTTTCTATAATCAGTGCAAAATAGTGCTACATTTTGGGTGTGCAAAAACATGCCATAAGTTGGCCATGATAGGGTATGTAAGATGGGAACCAGGTTTGCTGGAAGAGTTATGCAGAGCAGCGGCCGTTAGCTAGCCAATGGGGCACGACAGAGACACTCAAGAACTAAAAAGCATGCACGGCCGGCCCGGCTATGTACATAAAGCACAGAGAAGCTCTGTTTACATTTCATTCTCTGCTCAGGTACTCCACTATCTCTTTACATATCAAGTAATTGTTTGCTGCTAAATTAATGCTCTGGATATCAAATGTAGCACCTTTAATACAAAGATACAGCCAGCAGCCGGTTAGCTTAGCTTAGCATAAAGACTGGAAATGGCAAACAACAAGAAAGAGCGTGTAAGTTGGAGAGCTTCAGAGGTGCTGGTAGGTGAATTTTGTTACATTTCCATGTCTTTGTGCTAAGCTACGCTAACTGGCTGCTTGCAGTAACTTCATATGTATTGCATAAGCATGATAGTTCAGTGGGCCATCTCAATGATAGAGTAAATTAGTTTAATTTTAAATCTTTTTAACCTAGATCATATAAATAAATGTCCCTTATTGATGTTCACTACAGTGATTCATGAAGGCTGTTTAAAGGTCCCATATTATGCTCATTTTCAGGTTGATACGTGTATTTTGTGTTTCTACTAGAACATGTTTACATGCTGTAATGTTAAAAAAACTCTTTATTTTCCTCATACTGTCAGCCTGAATATGCCTTTATTTATTCTCTGTCTGAAACGCTCTGTTTTAGCGCATTTTGACGGAATTGCAACAGAATTGCATTGCTAGGCAACAGCTTGGGTCCATGTGTACTTCCTGTCAGCTGATGACATTCACATACACTGCAACCAGGAATAAGCTGGGACACATTTAGAATGTTTACGTTTAAAATTGTGTCAAGGGTCTAAATATTGTATATTCGTGACATCACGAATGGGCAGAAATCCTGACAGCTTGTTTCAAATGCAGAGTTTTGAATACGGTCTGTGTGTTTTTCCTGGTGGATTGAGTGTTTTGATACTTTCACAGTATTTATGTAGGACTTAAGCCTGCTTTATAATAAAAAAAACATGAAAGTCTCACTTTTTTATAATATGGGACCTTTAATTTTTCTTATTGCCTGCTCGCTTGGAGACCTTTCCTCAGTCTACCTTGTCACTCAGGAAGTGGTACATTATACATTAGTTCTTCTATGTCTTTCCGTTCCACTGCCCTCATTCACTATCTTCATTTGCCGTGCTTAAGCTCAGGTTACACTGTTTAGTTGCCACACTAGCCTAACCCTAACTCACACTGTCTGTGTTACTTCCTGTTTCTTTATACTACACTATATATCAAAGTGTCAAACCAAACAAATAGGATCATCTAAAGAACAAAGAGTACACAATGTTTACTGTTTCGGCTGTACAACACCCAAGTCATAACTGTCATGAGGATGGAAACACTCTGAGATATAATAAAAAGCTGTTATGTGGTCATGGCTGTAATATGCTCTGCCCTGCGGTACACCACCTAATACCACGGTGAAGTAGTAACGTGGTTACTGTTGCATCCCTGCCACCAAGCTCCAAGGAAGAAGACGTCACGTCACTTAAGGGTGATTTCTGAGAAGTGATGTGTTCAGGGGTTGTACAAAAAATATTAGATGGTGGAGGGGGGTGAGGATTAAGGGATCAGAAAAGGAAGGGGTTATGTATTTTTCCTCGTTGCTGTATAGGGAAGACAATCTTAATATTTAGGGAGAGCAAGGGGGGTCTTTTCAACTTTTTCTCACCCTAATATGAGATTTATTACACAAAAAAATTAAGATCAAATAAAAAAAGATGGCTTTTGTGTGCACAGATTTGGGAGTATTGTTTGGAATCCAGGCCTTGGAGATAATGTATGTACCGTTTAATAACTGTTCTTTTAGCAGCTCTTGGTTTAACAAGAGTCTACAAAATGCGAGGATCTGTATTTAAGGTATATCAACATAATAAGAGGGAAATGTAGATGCTTTAATGCATTTAACTTTTTTTTTGCAAACCATAACAGCACTAGGAACAGAATAACATCCCAAGGCCTATATTAATATGACATCTTAAAATAGGAATGCTCAGCGAAGACCAGCTGGCTCTTAAAGTCATAGTGACGTTGATCATGCCTTCATCAAATACATGCTAAACTTTAATATCCATAGCATGTTTTCAGATGATTTCTAGAACCATTAGATCACCATTTACATCACTAAACATCTACAGCCCTTGATAATGTCTAACAAAGTTAAATAACTAGTTTATTAACTGAAAAATAATCCTGATAGTGATAATCTTGAATTAGTGAATAATTTAAAAGGCATTAGTTCAGGTCTGCCGAGAGCATTTTAACACCTGTATTACTTGACTGTTCTCATATATCCGCTGGGTCCCTTTCACTGACACATGTGAGACCACACGGGGTATTTGTTGACACCCTGACTGCTTGTGGAAACATTAGCAGAGTGCAGACGCTTTGCTTTATATTTTTTTTCAGCGAAGAAAAATACTGTTTGAGAACAACATGTCACTTGTAGAGATGGCCCGAGTGGGCTGGAAACAGTGTTGGAGGTCATGCAAAATGTGGAAACAGCACAATGTATCTCTGTCCCCTTTCTACTGCGCACGCACACGCACACACACACACACACACACACACACACACACACACACACACACACACACACACACACACACACACACACACACACCACAACAACACTGAACTCATCCAACCTTCCCTGTTTGTCAAGTTCATGCTATGTAGGAAAAATGTGGCCGTGCACCAAAAGTCAACCAACATACATTCCTGAATGCAGCATTTGTAGCACGACAACAAAGTCAACATCCAGCGGCAGATGTTATCATCTGGGCCCACTAGACTTGCAGTTTCCATAATGTTGAAGTGAAAACAACACTGAGACAACAAAAGATGAGAGATGCTCTCTCACAGAACCATGAAACGCATCCGACCAATAACCTGAGTTAACGTACTCACGTGATACATTTTGGTTTACTTGATATTTTTTCCTAGATAAAAAGAAATTCAACAAGTTAACTCATCCACTGAGCAAAGAAACTATAGGTTTGAAGATGCCCATGAGTCCCAGCTTGAAAAATACTGGGATCGTCCTGTAAAGCACAGACATGAGCATTAATATTTATCTTCTCATCTCACTCTCAGAAAGTGAATGTGAAAGTGTTCATCCAACAATGTAATGCTGAACTATTCCTTTAAAGCTACACTACAAGTATCTTTGATGACTGTGGTTTGTAAATACAAGGGCGCTACCCTATAGCCTACCGTCAATCATTACACCACTAAGGGTGTGGTGATGTTGTGTCTGTAGTGGGTTACACCCAAACTCCTCATGGAAAAAAAAAAAACACAACACAGCAAAGTGAGACATCACAGAGATGCTGAGATGTAAAGTTCACAGGATCGGTCTATATCGGTTATTCTCAGCGTTTAACCATCTGCGAGGTGAGGGCTTTCGCGCTGAGAGGGCATGACACTGGTGATGATCCGTGTGATCCAGAGGGAATCCCGGTTGAATCCGCGCATCTCCTTTGAAAGCAGGAGAAGAAGTGCGTAAAGGATTCATCAGGATTCTCTCTCGATCCCTCCCTGCATCCATCCACTGCACAGACTCCCACGACAAGTCTGCATATAAATCCATCTGCCTGCTTGGTGAGAGATGGAGGATGACAACACGGCTCGCTTGGAACCGTTTTCAAACGCCTGCTGTAAACTACACGGCCAGTGCAAACATGAACCTTGTAGCTTAGTAGCCTAGCACCCAAGGCATGTAACAAGTGTCAAGGTAAATAAAAGGCGGTAAATTACTGAGCCAGTGCTCATTACAATGTAAACAGCCACCACCAGAGATAAAAAATCTATTATGTTTTTACAAAAAAAAGAATTCATAGCCTCAAGTAATTAACACAAGATTGATATTACTTAGACCTACTATTAGATATACTTTGAAAGTACTTGAAGCTGCTGTTGGTAGAAATGGAGCAAACATGATGAAAAAAGTTATTTTATAAAACAGTCACTATATCCTGATAGTAGTGCATGACACAGGTAATCTGAAAAAAAAAAATCATTTTCCTCTGGTGTCCTCCGGTGCTCCTAATGGCATCTACAAGATTTCGCAGACCAGAGGAAAACAACCAATCAGAGCCAAGCTGGAGTCTGCCATCTCTGAGCAGCTGTCAATCACTCGTGAACTTGTGAATCAAACGGTCAAACTAAACAGCGCTGATCTGTAATTACTGTATTGCGTATTTCTCTCTTCAAATGTTTTCAAAATCATCTTGTAGTGTACTGTTTAGCTGTAAAATGAGAAAGTTTGTGACCCGGCAGCCACGTTGAGATCTGCTGAGGAAATACCAAGCGCCACCCACCAGCCGGAGCACAGCCAATAGGAACGCTCAATAGGAACACACTCTCTCTCTCTGAAATGACCTGTGATTGGCCAAAGTCTTCCGTCACAGGCTAGATTTTTTAAAGCCTGAAAACAGAGCCAGAACACTTGAATTACAATATGCTGAAAGGTTATTATGGAATTTTTGCCCAATGATGCCAAAAACTTTCTTGCCTACTGAAGCTTCAAGGGTCCCGGTTTGGGTGTTTGAAAATAAGGTCGCCTTAAGTTAATTCAGAGTTGCCTCTGCCAGGCTCAGGAGGCTAACTGTATCAGTCTGCTTGGTTTATTCACTGCAGCAGCCTCTAGATAGCAGAATAACACTACCATTGTTGTTGCTCTCGCTAACTGGAAGTAACTAGCTAAGAGATGCAGGAGATACATGATTGGCTGAAAGGGGAGGCGGCGATGACAACACCGCTGTCATGAAAATATTATGAAATCAAATGTGTCATTATGAAGTAAGACTTGACTTAAAATAAAAGTAGCGTTTGGCAAAATACTGATATGAAATAAAAACAGACTTTTGAAAAAGAGCCTTTTGAAACATTAAAACAAATGTCTAATGAATGATGAAATAGCATTTGGTATGATTATTTATTTCATGATATCTTTTTATATTGAACACTCTGGGTCTCCTTAATGTATCTACACTCTGGGTCTCCTTAATGTATCTACTACTTTAAAATATACTTGAGCTCAATGATAAAAACAGATTCTCTGAACAAGAGGACATTTGTAAGAGGCCATAGCGTGTACAGGATGTCTTAGACATGGAGGGCAGGTAACAGGACACTTCTCTTTGAACACGTTTAGAAAGGATGCTGAGCAAAGGTCTTTCTATTTCAGAACAATGCAAAGCTAAACACAACTACTGTACAGCAGATTCACCTGCTCAAAGCACTAGTTCATCAGAGACACAATAACATACAGGAGACGCAACGATTTAACACACACACAGTAACTGCTGACATCAAGCAATGCAGCACTACACAGATCACAGGTCAAGACAGGCGCCAAAGTTGTGGTTTCTCAGTTCAGTGTCAGGAAACTTTAGTTTGTCACCAACTTACTTTTGCGTGAGTCTTACATGTGACACACAGATATAAGTCATCAAAATCACTTCCTCTTGGTAAATACACAATCCATGAAATGTATGTATGCACTCAGATATGTAAGCAATATGAAGAAGAGTTGAAAAATGAATCTCTCAATACTTACTCCATTGATTTATTAAGCTATTCATGTGCATCTTGTGGATGGTGGAACAAACCCAGAGGTCTCTGTGCAGAAACTGAGGAGGAACCACATACATGCAACAGCAGATGAGCAAAAAGCACAGACACGGGACTTTCCACAATATATAAACAACACATACTGTATGGGATGAAGCGAGCAACACTGAAAACTAACATGGTAGACTGGTTGGTAGATTGAATTGTGGACATCAGACAATGTTTCTTTCAAATACGTCACAGATGAGATTATTTCCTGCCTGGTGACAGAGGACAGTAATAATGCTTTAGACAATAGCTGCCACCTGGAAACATCACATATTATGTTGTGACAAAGACAGGGATGCATTATCCAGTAGACACAGATAAACAACAGCAATCATTTGAAGTTGTGTTTCACCTGATGTATCTAAGTCATTAGTCACTCCTCTGTTTTTAGTCTAACTCAGGGGTCGGCAACCTTTACTATCAAAAGAGCCATTTAAGGAAAAAAAAAAAACAATCTGTCTGGAGCCGCAAAACATTTGAACATTGTGATGAAGGTAACACAGTTTATAGTCTAAGTATATAGTATATAAGTCTAATGCAGTGAGGGTATGATGGAGTATTAGGGCCACATTGAGGGAAAAAAATCTGAGATTTCTCGAATAAAGTCATAATTTAATGAAAAAAAAGTTGTAATGTTACGAGAATATAATCATAATATTACGAGAAAAAAGTCGTAATGTTACGAGAATATAATCATAATATTATGAGAAAAAAGTCGTAATGTTACGAAAATACAGTCATAACTTTACGAGAAAAAAAATCGGAATATTACGAGAATAAAGTCAAGAAAAAGGTCGTAATATGACGAGAATCTAATCATAACATTACGAGAAAAAAGTCGTAATATTACGAAAATACAGTCATAACTTTACGAGAAAAAAAGTCGGAATATTAAGAGAATAGAGTCATAACTTTACGAGAAGAAAAGAAAATAACACGTAAAATTACTACTTTATAATATTATGACTTTATTCCTGATTCATAGAATCTCAGATTTATTTATTTTTCCTCAATGTGGCCCTAATACTCCGTCGTACCATCGTACATTAGACCTACAACAATGATAAATAAAAATGAAAATGTAAACAAAAAACAGTTAATAATTTCCATTTTAAAAATCCACAGTGAGTCACTGCAGGGACTAAAGAGCTGCATGTGGCGTCGGAGCCGCAGGTTGCAGACCCCTGGTCTAACTCCTAAAAAAAATATCTGTCTGTTTAGCTGATAAATCCATTACGTTTACCAGCTAGTCGCTAACTTTGTCTGTCTGCTTTTTGATGCTAGCCAGGTAGCGTTTAGTGGATTTATAAAGCTTTTTCGCTGAGAACAAATGCTGGTTGGAAACAACGTTGATTAGAGTTCTTAGAACCAAAACAATGAGCTGAAAAATGCTTATAATAATTCTCTGTGGTTCGTCACTGCAAGCAACATCTTTTACTCAACACTTTGTCATTTGACCCATTGTTGATATTAAATAATAATTAGTGCAGATTTAAGGATATGCATTATGTATTAGTAATATCAAGTGAAAAATTTTAGGTTTTAAAACTGCATTAGGACACAGGAGGCCAAAAGATGGGATAAAATGGGGGGGTCAATTGGGGTCGAGGTCGGAGTCAGGTCAAACAAACAGGACTTTCACCCAGGAGACCACTGTTTGTGTATCGTGTGAAACCAAAAGTCAACGTTGACTTAGTTTAATATACGTCCGTAACTTAAGAGATACTATAATTCAAGCCAAACTATTGTGTTTTTACTAAACCTAACCAAGTAATTTTGTTGCCTAAACATAACCAAGTAGCCTAACATTAGCTTTGTTGCATTTTTATTTTGTTTCATTTTACAACGTTAATCACGTGTTTAAAACTGCCACCGTGATCCGGGAGAAAATATGTTTCCCTTGAAACGAAGGCAAATTGAGAATGCAGTTTAGTTGTATAGGAACGTCATTTTGTAGGAGACAGAGTCGACTATACTTGACTTTTTCTACCTTTCAGTAGCTGGTGACCCATCTTAGTTAGTGACGTTTCGAGCCAATGCTCTTCTTAAGACTTAATAAATCTGCACAGAGTCATGTGACCACAGAGTCATCTCTGTGCAGATTTATTAAGTCTGAAGAAGAGCATTGGCTCGAAACAACACTTACGAAGATGTGCCAATAAATTCCATTTAAAGGGAGCCACAGTGACCTTCTTCTACATTTTTCATTGTGGTCTTCTACTGGTCTACCACTGGCCTACTTTGGTTTTGGATGTGCGTGACCACTTTTCATTGTTTGTAATCGCTGGTGACCCTTTACATTCATTATGGGACCCATTCGGGGGTCACAATCCCCAGGTTGGGAACCGAACACTGCACGGAATAATGTCTATTGTTGTCAATAGTAAGTTTACATTTACTGTAATAAGCCTTTTGCACAAGCTATTCATGTAATTCTGCTATTCAGTAGTAAATTCATAGTGATTTTTATGCCTGTTAATATCTTTATATCATTGAACAGACTCACATATTTACATAGAAATCTTCCAGTTTAGAGTTTTCACTTCTTTAGATTTGTCATTTTTAAACTTTCTACCAACACAGAAGACAACAAGCAAACACTTTACTTACATATAGACTCAGTCCCAGTGTTGTTGTAAAGCTGAACTAGACAGCTCAGGTGTAGCAGCAGCCTATAAAGAAGTCGGTGAAGTGTTGTGCATCCTTTATCCGTCTGGCTCTGTGTGTTTGTCTCTGCAGGCTGTAAACTGTCTCCTCTCAGCTAAACTCACACTCCTCTTGCAGGCGTTGCATTCCGTCTCCTGCAGCTTACCTCTCTGTGGTTGCGGTGGTGAAACAACGAGCCTCTCTAATACAAATGCATGTTTTATGGGTTGTCTTAGGAACCAGCCAGTCTCATCAGCACGTCGGTGGATGTAACTCCACCCACGGGTAGAGGAGGAGGAGGAGGAGGAGGAGGCTGGCAGAGCAACAGGCAGGCCTCCAAACCACAACACTGTTCACTGATGGAGATGTCATAGTTGAGTTTTTGTTGATAGCAGATGTTTTTATGCCATTATGTATTCATTTATAGAGCTATTTGTGAACCCTTTCAGGCCCCCCAGGCGCACTTTACAATAATAATAACAGCATTGAGCCTTTTTTTGCCTTATAATGACTATATAAAGAGGAGTATACAGTCTCTTCTGGATGCTGTTTGTGCTGATCAGAAGTATCCAGATACAGCACAGAGGTGGGAGTGTTGAGAACAATGTGTAGAGAACTGGCCCCAGAGCAGCAAACTCCCACTCACAGTCAGTGTGGGGAATGAATAGACTCAAACAGAACTGGCACACAACAAATAACAGACTCTCTATGGAGAATGGAGGAGAGCTTTATACATGATGAAATGGGAAGAAGAACAACAACATCACAGGCTCATTTAAAGGCTGGTAAGCGTCATGTTACTTTACCAGAGAAATCATATGAGCATGATGGAGATATCCATTTCAGATTTGGCAGAAATGGATATCTCCATCATTTTTGACAAAGATTTGAATAAAATACATGTGAATTATTTTAAAAGATACAAACTCAACTTGTTCACAGCCTTGTTGCTCAAGAGCTGAGGAGTATTAACGTGACTACAAGAGGGTGTGTGTTGTGTTTTCTGACAGGGCTTGATGTGATTTTAGATAAATCAGTCTCCTCTTCCTCCTCCCTGTGATGAAGACACACTGATCTGTTTTGGTTTACGGCCAATTCAGAGGAAGAAAAACACTGCGGAGCGTTGTGGCTGTTGTGAGGCTGCTATATAGGTGTTGCAGGTTTTTGGGGTGAGGCTGCAATCTGTTGATGCTCAGCCTCACAGGTGAATCACGAACCAGCAGCCGTCTTCTTTTTCTATTGCAGCCAGCAGGCCAGTCATTTACACAGCATCTAATCACCATCATCCAATCTGGTGCTTTTATGAGCAACAGGCCGAAATCAGTGAGGGAACTCAATCAATTAGGTATTTAAAGATATGGCCTTTTTGCAATAGTGTATGCCAACAGTGTAGCACCAATAATCAATAGCGTACAATTATATTTACCAACATAATCAGAGCGACATTACAGTTTTTACTCACATCTATAATTTTTATAATTTAAAAAATGTCCATATTCTCACTTTCGTCTGCATTCTCATGTTCCACATTGCTCCATATTTCCAGTGAAAGTACTGCATTGCTGTACAATTTTGCAGTATTTTGAGGTACTTGTACTTTATCACTTGTAGGCTACTTTTAGTATTTCCTTTTGATGCTACTTCATACTTTCACTCCAGATTTCAGAGAGAAATACTGCATGTCGTATACTTCTTACTACCGACTTTAGGAGGTCAACTTATAAAATATGATGGCGTAGTTAGAGGTTAAAGGTCGTGCACACCCACACAGGTGTTGGGAACAGCTATACTGGGATTTGCCTGCACCAAACTTAATGAAGCTTTCTTTTCTAAACCATCTCAGTGGCGTCTCTCTTCAACTTTTATCTCTATAGTCGGATAGTCGGGAGTCCTAAACTCTTTGTTATTCATTCCTACATTTCAGTGAAAAACAGACAAAGCATGTAATACTGTTCATCATAGTGCTGAATAAGTGAGAAACACCTGTAAATGGATGTGTAAAGAATTCAGCTCCACCTCAACCAGGTATAGACTAAAAAGCTGCTTACATTTGAACATCCAATTATATAAATATATAACTTTTGAGGACAAGATAATATTTGGTGCAAACAAGATTTTAAAAATCAAAAAAAATAAACACTCTGAAAGGTGTCACAACAATTACTTTTACTTTTGATTTGACTCTTGAGTACATCTTGCTGATAATACTTACTGAACTGTGTGCAAGTATTGTTGTATTCATATTTTTAACTTGGTTCTAAATAATTCTTCCATCACAGCTTATATCATATCTGCATTTTAACTAAACACTTACACAAAAAACACTGCGTTCAATATTTGAGCCAGACTTTTATTTGGTCTGAAATGGAAACAGCATTTATTCCAGCATGACAAACTAAAAGTCTCCAAAGACACCAAAGTAGCAGCAGCAATAGTAACAGTGCAACAATAACAGCAGCAATAAAAACTGTAAAAGAAAACACGACGAATAACACTGGCGAATTAAAATTAATTGACACACTGACAAACAAGCAGATGCAGTATATTTTCTCATTGATATGGCGTGAGAAATATCGCTTAAATAGCCAGTGATTAGGTATCGGTGAGGCATGTTGGCGTACAGTATATCACAGTCAGCAGTCATCAGACGGCTGGAACTTAAAGGGAGGTCTCAAGATCTAAAGATCATATAGTCTATCTGCAGTAGGCACTGAGTCAACAGCAATGTCCATAAATACACTAGAACCTAAATGTCATCTGCTGGCACACACTGCCACCAGCTGGTTATGTAGTGAAACTACAACACATGCAGATACAGGCACACAAGATATAAGTCATAAGAGGCACACTGTAAACAAATAGGCACAGTAATAATCTGATATAAAATAAGCTTCAGGTTATCTTATAAAGTCTACATTCTCTCTATATTATAAAGTAGCAGTGCGATGTGTTTTTTTAGCATAATGTTTGCTGGGTAATGTGGCTCCATGTCATTTTACCCAACATGTGGACCCCAAACCCATCAGGCACTAACTGAAGAATAAGTGCAATTACAGTAAAAATGGATCTATATCCAAATAGTCTTTGGTGTAAACTGCAAATTCTGAGAATACAGTATGTCATCAATGTCATCTTACCCCCCTGTAAGGCAGACATATAGTTTATTTTTCCAGCATTTTGGGTGAACAAGTTGAAGCGACTCAACTTGCCGACAGTAAATATCTCGTGTTGCTTCCTCTCGGGCTGAAATCCATTTCATGCAATCGGCCCGTGACAGACATCCTTTAACAGTTACCTTCATTGTCAGTTTGAACTGAAACAACTGATCGATCAGTCCAACGACAAAAAAAGTCACTATTCGGTTGGAAGAGGTAGGAGGCTGATCTGGATGTTAATACTGATGTGATTGAAACCCTGAATAAACTGTGTGTACACACATTTTTCACTGTTTACTGATATTAAATAAAATTATTAATCATTTAGTTGAAATCGACTAGTTGTAGTTCTAATTTTAATTTATTTATTGATTATTTTATATTTTTTATGAATTGTTCTAGTCTATAAAATATCAGAAATTAATGAAAAATGCCTACAAAACAGAGACAGGCAGACAATTTTTCAGCATATTTCTTGTTAAATGATGTAAACAACTGACCGAACAACAACATAGAAGATTTTGTCAATTAACTATTTGATGAGTCCACTAATTATTCATTTATCGTCTCTGTAAAAGAGACCCAATGAGACCCGTCGATCAACAGAAAATCTATCTGCAATTCTTTTGAGAAGCAAATATTGTCTAGTTGCTGCTTTACTTTGTTTTACGACCATAAACTGAATATGTTGTTTTAGACAATAGGAGACATTTGACGATGTAACCTTGAGCATTTCTCTGAAATCCAACAATTGATTAAATACTCAGCAGCTAGTTGCAGACAGTTTTCATTGTCAATGAATGTGTTGATTGTTTAGTTTCAGCTTTTCAGAGAAGTTTAGTTTTAGTTTTTATATAATTAGTTCCAGAGCTATAATGTCTCTGAAGTAGGCAGCTACATATTCATACAGAATACATGTTTTGAACTGTGTAGGAACGGCCTTAATGTTTAAATCTTTAGATTTGGGGATCAACTTGAGTCCAACAAACAACCAGTTGGTAAACATTAGACCTGAGCTGAATGGCTTGGTGGTTACATGGCATTTGATCGAACTACAATATTTAAATCTTGTTATTTAATTCTAAAAGACTAGACTACATGTGATAAAAAACAACAGTGATTAATTAGCTGTTGTCCCTGAATTGGGACGCAATTTAAAGCAATTGCGGCGCAGCACCTTCTCCTGGAAGTCGGTTCAGTTTCTGTAGTTCAAAGTCACGAGAGTTGACAGAAATTCATGCGGTCTTCTTCTAACGGTAGTGATATATTAGAGCTAAAAAAATTAAACTGAAATTAATTATTTTTTTTTATTTTTAATCTTTTTTTTAACCAGGCAATATCGTTTCAGTTTAGTTTCACCTAATGGATATTGTTTTTATTTAGTTTCGGTTTTGGTGCATATGTCTGTGATTTGTGAGTAGTTCAATTAAAGAGTAGTGTTACCTTCTCTTGTTGTTTTTGAGTTAAACTAACCAAGATTTTGCAATAAAAACAATTAAAGAAAAGTCAGAAAATATAAGTATTGCATGAAAAGAGACTCACAATCCTGATCCCTGGGTTGGGACAATATTGTTGTCAATTATTTTTTTTTGCTGATTGACTAATTGATTCATTGACAAACTCCTTTCAGAACTTCATTCCTTTACATCTCTGTAAAGATGTGTTTAATTCCCTGATAATTAATAGTATTTATATAATTTAACTACCAGAATTTCCTATGTTTGTTAACACAACTAACCCTTTGGGGGGGGGGGGGGGGGG
>CAKAOH010039139.1:147034-171187 GCA_916701665.1 Sebastiscus tertius | reverse complement strand
ACCCCCCCCCCCCCCCCCAGTGGCTTTGTGTTGAATGGCTTTTTGTTCCTTTACAGCAATCTACTGATTTCACTGTTGCTCGTCTTAACGGTGAAACACTTGGTAACAGCTGCTGTGACCTTTGGAGAAGTCCTGCCACATCTGCAGCAGCTGTGATGGCTTAAACCTGTTGGCGATGACCAATCCGGCAAAAGTGCACCTGTCGTACTCCAACTGCCGGATCTCAAACAGGTTCCTGAAGGTCAGCAGGCTGAGGGAGTACACCGGCCGGACGGCCAGCACACGCAGACACAGCCCCACGTAGACGTCCTCCAGGGGGATCATCCTGACGAACCTGGACGCCCAGGAGATCCTGGCGGCCAGGTCTGCGGAGAAGACGTACCCGGCTCCGGACACGTACGGTGGGAAGCTGTCCTCCGGGTACAGCTCTTCCGAGACGTGCCACTTGCTGTTACCGTCCCGCCTCGGTCTGCCATCGCTTATCAGCGACCCCGTGATGAATCCCCGTCTGGGGGACCTCCTCAGCCTCCTGATGAGGTGGAGCACGTTCACGAAGACGTCAGCGTCCACCTTCATGGCGTAGGAGGCGTCTGGGCAGTGGGTCGCCAGCCAGTTCATCATCATCATGGTCTTGATTGTCAGGTTCTGGTAACTGTCCTGGAAGTTCATCTGGATGATGTCTCCATGTGTCCTACTCTCCTCCTCCAGCTCGGCCTGGATGCTGCTGTACACCTGTCCCCCACCAGGGAGCCCCACATAGAACAGAGTTAAGGTGTCCTCACCTGGAGCACCCCATGTCTTCCTGATGGCCTCCCGAGCTAGGACCTCCAGAGGAGCAACTGGGACCATGAAGACCAGGAAAGGGGCTCTGGGTCTGTCCTTGCATACTGCAGGCTGGTTGAGGTGATACTGGTATGTCTCAGGGGAGATGAGGCGGTACTCCTCCACCGGAAGTGGACTTATTGGCTTGGGGGGATGTTTTTTACTCACTAGGACATGAACAGACAGGAAGAGCACGACTGACACGGTGAGTAACTTCAGTAACCTCCAGTAAGAAGTTCTCATCGCCTTGGAAGTCTCCTGTTCAGCCGGTAGTCCTCCTGGTTCAAGTCCACAAATGAATCACAGTATTTGTGCCGGAGGACAGAGCAGGCAGTCCCGTCTCAACCCGTCTCAAACCGTCTCAACAAGTCCCAGTAGGGAGAACCCGGAAATGGATACCTGCCAAAACAGCCGCGTGACATGCTGAACACGAGCCCAGCGGGAGGGATAGGTCGACACGGTGTGCGTGACGTCATAGGAGCCTCATTGTGATTGGTGGGTTTTATACAACCACACATGGTGGGACTTCAAGCAGCTGTTAGTGCTGTTGATACTAGTGATGGGAAGTCAGACTCTTTTTAGTGAGCCAGATCATTTGGCTGAGCTCACCAAAGAAAGAGCCGGCTCTTTCAGCTCCCAAACTCGGCTCTTAATTTTTACCTCTTCTGCCTTTTATAATTCAGCCAAATTTATTTTCGCTGTTTTTACCTATAATTAGTATGCGGGCACATATACACACTTAAATTATTCAATATAATTATACTAAACCTTACATCACATCACCCCTGTTCTGGCATCCCTCCATTGGCTCTCTGTAAAATTCAGAATCAACTTTAAGATCTTGCTAATTACATTTAAGGCACTGCATGACCTCGTCCCCAGTTACATTTCTGATCTTTTAGTTCCATATTTGACCTGTCGAACACTTCAATCCTCTAATCTCGGCCTTTTATCCATCCCTGCTTAAACTGCAAAACAAAAGGTGATCGGGCCTTTTCTGTCTTAGCCCCAACTCTCTCGAATCACTTCCCCCAATCTATTAGAGCCGCTGAATCTCTGGACTGTTTTAAGCGGCTTCTAAAAACCCATCTCTTTAGGCAAGCCTTAATTTCTATAGGCCTCATCCTCATGTGTGTTTGTCTGTTTTTGTTTGATCTGTTTCTCATTGTTTCTGTGTTTCATATTGTAATTTTTTCCTTGTTTTCATCATTGTTTGATGTTTCATTTGTTTGTGAAGCACTTTGTAATGATGTGTTTTAAAAGGTGCTATATAAATAAAGCTTTACTTACTTACTTACTTACTTATATTTCCAGATTACCATAATTTTACATGCTGCTTCGTTTCCGACTGTCACTCATCTTGTCTGCTATTCACGCACCGCACTCCTCCAGTCTCTTTCTCTCCTCCTCTCCCTCCTGCTCTGTACCTGTAGACCGTCAGCATGCCGCGCACCCCCACCCCTCCCGACGTAATTAACACAACATTCGGTCGTAGTCAGTGCATGGAGTGCAGTAGTGCGGAGAAGATCGTCCTATCATTCTGCCTTGAATTAATTAAAGAAAAAAAAAAAATGTCTCTCGGACGGGAGCCGGCTCTTATCGTTCACTTAAAAAAGCCGGCTCGTTCGCAACCGAAACATCACTACTGTTGATGCTGTGATACCTTACATTGGATCAGTGTTGTGCAGCTCTCTCTGTGTACATTGTATTTGTCCCTATCAAATACACATGAAATGAAAGTAATTTAAAATAAAATAATAACAACAACAGTAGCGATAATTACGACGGAGTATTAGGGCCACATTGAGGGGGAAAAACATAATCAGAGATTTTGAAAATAAATTCATAATATTACGAGAAGAAAGTCATAATGTTATGAAAATAAAGTCAAACTATTTCAAGAAAAAGAAATCGTAATATTACGAGAATAAAGTCATAACTTTATGAGAAAAACATTCGTAATAATTACGAGAATAAAGTCATAACTTCATGAGAAAAACAAAAAGACATGATTGAAAAGCTCTGAAAAAAGCTAGAAAGTTTGAGTAAAGATGTGAAAAAATAAAAACACCTGAGCATCTTCCTTTTAAACAAACTGTTTTATTGTAATACAGTTTACAGAGAAACACCTGTTGTTCACCCAGTTATAAACAAACAAAACAATAAAAACAAACTTAATTTACACAGGCATTCTTTAGAAGGTCAGTGGTTTAGTATGCTGCTGTAGCGGGGCTGGGAGGGGAGGGGGGTCTCTAGTTTTGGCCTGTTCAAACACTATATTGTCATCAACATAAGCAGAGACTTTACGTCCAATAGAAATTCAATTGGAATTGGCCGTTTTTCATATTTTGAGTACCAACACAGGACAGTCTCTTAATTGTTCCACATATATGTACTGTATTCACATTTTGCAAAAAAAGAAAGAAAAAAAAATATCATCACCGCATTTCATTATATACTGAATTACAGGTCCTGCCTCGGATTCACAAGAGAAACAAAACAAATGGAAACACATCAGCTTCTTTCTTTTCTCTGTTCTTTACAATACGGTGGCTGTAGCATGATGCCTTCAGGGGCTTACATAATGAATGGAAACACTGCCGTCCACGTGGACGTGGGGGGTGTGGCGGGTAAAATACTTTTTCCATACTATTTCTTTTTTTTCTCTTTTCATTTCCATCTCTATCACATCAGATGTTGCGGGAGATGAGGGAACCTGGGGGAGGATAAAGTGACACTGAGACGAGTTAAGCACAAAGACAAACGAATGGCGAGTTAGATGGAGATATCTGACATCTGAGCAGTGCCATCTGAGGAGCATCCCTTTTTCAAATGTTTAAATCAGATGTATATGTGTACAGTTCTGTACAAGGAATAGAATTTCTATGATAATCCAGGTGAATTATCACTGTATTATCGGTTTTAGCAAAGAGCCTAAACAAGACCACGTTGTACTATAAACAGCCTGTCCTTTCTGTAAAACCCCAAACGTGAAATAGGGACCTGTATTAATTACTGTACACAACATAATGCCCAAGCTGCACAGTCACCTCCCCACAAACGCTGCAACACAAGAGAAAGGATCAGAATCAGGTGAGATGGAGTTGTTTTTTGCTCTCTTTGGTGCGTGAGTAGAATCTGTGTGGGCTTGATTTAAGTCCAGTTTGTAACATGCACATCGATTTCCGCACTGGCAGCATTTCCACAACCGTATCACAGGGGAAGGGGGCGGGATATGGAGTCGAGGCTGATCTGTGAGCGAATGGGGGGGGGGACACGGTGTGTTGGTTTTGCGTGGAGGCAGCAGGGCTCTTGGCAGTGGCTTTGGTCGCTGCAGGGTGTGTGGGTGTGGGAGTCAAGGTGGTTTATGGGGAGTCCAGACAGAGTAGTAGCAGTGTTGATGGTGTTGGTTGGATCGTTTATGATCGTTTCCTCCTTCCCTCCAGGTTTCTGAAGTTGGATGGCCGGATCTTCATCTCAGCGAACTCGATCGAGTGCTCGTGGCCTTTCCAGTGGAACCAGTTCACGCCCTAGAGAGGAGGAGACGGACAAATGATGTTAGGCAAAATAGAAGTTGACGTAGGAGTAAATTTGAGGCCCTTAGCAATGTTCCTGTCACAGATTCACATTACAGCCAAAGCAACCCTATCGCCACACAAGAACAGCAATATTGGACGCTTCTTGAAACCCCAGATTACGTCCAATGCCAGCACTTCAAAATTTTTTGCTTTTTCCAATATCTGCACGTGGCCACTAAGGTATGGATGAGGTTGGGGAAGAATTGTGGTTGCGGCAAATAAATGTTGAATGTTTTACGTAAGGTTTAGCTGTATTTATACTTGACACAAGGCCCACTATCAATCTCACTCCCAACTTGTCCAAAGTACATGCGCTTGGTCAGTGCTCCTCTGCGTCTGATACCGCCACACCGAGGTACCCTTTTAGCATCTGTATGGGACGCACCGGGATTTCAACTAAATCCAATGTAAACCCAGCCACGTCATTATTAGACGCTCATAGTAACTGGCGTAGTATAAAGAGCGTGAAAGTCTATTTAGGGAGGAGATCGGGCTGGATGGTTTTGTCAAACAAACACAGAATTTCACCCAGGAGGCCGCTGTTCACGTCCTGTGTGAAACCAAGTCAACGTTAACTTATTTTACCTTACTTTTGTTACATTACTTACGTAGCAAACATACTTATTGTACATAACAAACATACTTATCTTAACCTAAACCACAATGTTTTCCTAAACCTAACCAAGTAAACCTAAAAACAAAGTGAACCTATGTTGGAATTTTATTTTGAAAAGAGACTGTACAGTACGCATGTAACAAGCTGAAACTGACACATTGTTTCCATACAACAGTGGTGGCACTATGGGCAATGTCCACCAGCATCTGAAACTTGTAGGAGAAAACACCACCAGCTTTACGTGGTATCTCTGTAGCCCCAGGTGTGTGCTTACATTTCCGAGGAGGCTCACGTCAGCTACGGCATGGTATTTGGCATTGGACGTAAATGAAATTCCTAGAGATGCTGGGCAGGCTGAAGACATCCTTTTTCTAAGATTTTGTCCAAAATTTAGTCAATTTTCAGCCATTGTCGTTGCAGTGTGGGTGGTATGTGTAAATGAACGATGTCAGGGAAGCTGAACTTTGTTCATTTGCACATACCACCAACATTGCAACGATACACAGACGGTTGAAAGTCAGCAAAAGTTTCCCTTTAATGAGATAATCTTTGTTGTTAGTTTTGATTTTATAGTGAATACATGTTGTACCGTATGTAGATGAGATCAAAGTAAATCCTGAATACAGTGGTTTCTTTACTGGGATATTTCCAAGCAATGTAAATAACAATGAAATGAAAACCAGTGGAACTCCCTCAGAAGAAAGATCCTCAGAATCTTCTCAAGGACTAATGGAGCTCCATCAAGGACACTCTGAACCCTCTGAAGGACTCTGGGAGTCTAATCAAACACCAGTGAAACCCCGTTAAGGACCCTTGAAACCTCTTCAAATACCCCCTTCAGGAATCCTGGAATACCTTCATCTCAAAGACTACTGGAGCTCCTTCACCCTCAGTGACCCCCAGGGAGCCTAATTTAACACTCTCCATTTTAGGGCGCACAGTAACCGCACTATAGACATACTGTACCTTGCTGTGACTGTTATCTCCATATCGCCCCATGAGGTTGACACGGTGGCAGTTCTTATACCAGAAGGCTCCCTTATAGGACAGGGCGCAGTTGGTGACAGCGATGTCGTTGTCGTGGTCGTAAGTGGAGAATGGACGACCGTGGTGGTAGGTCATAGAGTCACCTACAGAGACACACAGCAGAGAGAGAGTGGACTAAACTGCGGTACAGTTTCTGTTACATTTATGTAGTAGATGAACACTGCAACAACACTGCAGCTACAAACGGTGCACTACCTGGCCACTACACACACTGCACATAACGATGCAGTATTCTAATCTAGTCTATTGGAATAAATCTGATTTCACATTTTATTCTTTTGTGTTTTATGACGAAATGAGAACGTGTTATAAGAAATCTCTTTATGATTAGTAATAATGAAAATCATTTTAAAAACACAACCTTTAGAAAAGAGTACCAAGACAAGTGTTCCCCTATAAATGTATTAAATCTAAATAATGAGAAATTCAAAGTAAATTTGATACAAATAACATAAAAAATGGACCAAATTGGACAAAATGGACAAACCCCATCGCTTCACAGAATAATAATATAGGAAAAATAATTTAGAGAGAAATTATATCTAACTATAAAGCAAAGAATCTCTGTCTGTGTTAAAGTCAGAAAGTATTGAGAGATAGACATGTCTGGCTGCAGGCTGCAGAAGTCAGCGTTACCTGCTGTTCCGCTGTATCCTCCTACGTGGACTTTGTAGCGGGTCCGAGGTTCAGAGACAGAGAACTTGTCGTACTGAGCGTAGGCTGTTTCTCCCTTATCTCTCAGATCCACTCGCAGCTCGTACTGACCTCCAGCTGTGATCTTATGCAGGTTGGAAAGACCTGAGTGTGAGAGGAGATTATATATCAGAGGGATGGACAGCAATAATAACAATTCAGTGATGGCTGTGAGTTATGATCAGATATAATACATTATTGTATATTTAAATAAGTCTAAATATATCATTAATAAGGCTAAATAAAACCTGAAGGCTGATACCTCTAGTTAGATTCAAGCTTCAAAGTGTATCTATTTCATTCCATTATTCAATATGTTTAATTAAAATAATGACAATAGCAACTAGAAAAGTGCACAGTCGGTGGCACAGATGGTGGCGAAGATAACAAAAACAGGGATTTATTCATCTCGTATCATGCCTAACTTTAGTGGCTCACAACATATAGTTTATGAAATTAATCTGCAGATGTTCCGGTTCAAAATGAGACCAAACTTTACTATGGATGTCAGTTTTTAAGCCACGATAAAGGCCAACATGAGGCCTGCAGCAGTATAGATAAGGACTATTTCTAGCGAAGCTGATTGAAGGACATGCCTTTTGCTACTGAAGAAGTTATTGATCACTTGCAGCCCCTACCAGCCGGTTAAGAGGAACGAGGAGTCAGCAGTCAATGACGGAATAAAACAGTCAATAAAATATATTTTTCAAAAAGTGTGAATCACCGCAACCACGAGAGGTCCTTCAATATACAGGGATAAATGAGCAGAAAAATATCAGGCTGATGGGTCCAGTAGTGTGGGAGATTAGTCGTGGACAGACAGACAGACACACACACACACGACTGAACACATGATCTCCCCACAGGCTGACCCCTGGCAGAGATCATTTTTACAATTAAGTGAGTCAATGTAGAACTTTTGTGTAGACGTGTAGAGTCTGGTCAAAATCAATCCATGGAATGTATAATCACACAATATGGATGCCACTAAAACACTGGATGCTACTCATTTTGTATAAATCACCTCAATTACTTAGCTGAACATATTGATACATGACCATATCCTCATGTGTACTGGAATACTGTGTTGTGTTGTTTAAATTACCCAGCCAGAATTCATCATTCATGTCACCGAAGCCAGCTGTGTAATTCTTCCAGTTGCGGAAAAACTCCAGTCTACCACTCTGTCGTCTGAGGAACACCTGAAAGCAAAAGACAACAGGTCACCAGATGTTCCTATGCTGCAAATGAGTTGTATGTGAAACATCGGACAATTGGCACTTTTATATATGGGTTTTCAAAATAAAATGAGAATTTCATGTAAGCCAGACAATCTTAAAGATATCCTGGATATTTGTTTGACAAAAATGCAAGCTCATCAAAACTGAATTGGCACATAGAAGCAATTAAATATAAACTCAAACATCATCAGCAAAATTATAATACATTCAATACATTCTCTATCAACTTATAACTGATATTAAAGCTATTTTCCATTTTTTTTTTTATTTCCACTACTGTCAACAAGCTGTAAGCATAAAATTGATATATTATCACCTTATAAAGTTGTTAAAACATGTTAGCAAAGAGTTGCCTATTAACACATCACAAGTGCATCAACTCCTGAGAAAAAATATCTGTCTCTAGCTGCTAAATGCTCCACTTTGTTCACCAGATAGTCTCTGACTGAGTCTGTCTGTCATTTGGCGCTGATAGGTTGTGTATAGTGGCTTTATCAGAGCTTTTTCACTGAAAACAGCTGCCTGCTGCTGCTGAAAACCAGGTTGATGAGAGCCGTGAGACTGAACCAAACAGTAAAGCTGTGGGCTGTAAAACCCAAAACAACGAGCTGAAAGAATAAAATGCTCCATAGAGCTGAGGGGAACTGCAGAGCTGGTGACTGTTCTCTGTCATTACGAGTAACACCTTTAAAGGGATAGTTTGGGTGTTTTGAAGTGGGGTTGTATGAGGTACGCCCCCAGTTTGGAGAAACAGACAGGGGTACCAGCACGGGAGCAAAGCAATATACTGCTGTGGACAGGGGCAGCAGCAAAACAGATTTTAGACACACGAAAAGAAAGGCTCACCTAAAAAAATCAATATTAGTTTAAAGGTATAATATCAAACAATTAACTAAAAAACAATGTATAAACTGATACAAAAATAATCCCTCTCAATCATCACTTATGCCCCACTAGAAGTGTGTGGTGGTGTCTTTTTCTGCAGGCCCTCTGCCTGGATTTTCTCTTTTCTTCTTATTTTGCTTTACTCAGGAGGCTTCTGAGCGTCTGCAAACAGCCTTTGTAACCCCCAGCGGCCAATAACAGCCCGTTTAAGATGGTCAAATATCGCCGCTTTGACACGTCCCCTCGGCTTCTGATACCCACAAGTCCCCCTTTACTCTGTTAGATACAAAGCTGCCGTATTTCACGGATGAGCACAGGTTGTGTTATATGCATGTGTTCCAGTCTCCTGCTCCGCACTGTGCTATGAGTGCAGCTATGATCGGTGTGTGTCTGTAGTTTGACGAGAGCAGCACTGAGCCACAGTCGGCAGACAGGAAGCCTGCATTCATTAAAAATGTGGCAACTCAGCACCTTCTTGCAGAGTTATAGGGAGTTGTGCAGAGTTAAGTTGTGTGATTGAAACGTAACCGCCGGGAAACAATCAGAAAATAACGTTTTATTTCTCCGATTTGCTGCTTTGTTCATCATCATTACCATCGCTGCTCTCTCTCTCTCCCTCTCGGCTTGTTGAGCTGTGGAGGTGTGGCCAACTTTGAATGCGGTGCGTATACAGTCTGTTTCCGACAGGGTAACTGAAGCCGTTTTCTATGCGCTCTCGCCAAAGATCGAGGCAGTGGTAGACCAACAACTGCTGGGGGGGAAAAATACTGTTTTCTTCAGTGGAGTCTGGTGGCTTTGGTGAGAGCGTAGATAACGGCTTCAGTTCCCCATTGGAAAAGGCTGTCTGACTGCGAGGTAAAGCGGTGAAAATATTCTACATATAGCGTACACTTCAAATTATATTGATGTTTTTAGGTGTCTTAAAATCTGTTTCGCTGCAGCCCCCCGTCCACAGCTGTACATTGCTTTGCTTCCGTGCTGGTACTCCTGTCTGTTTCTCCAAACTGGGGGGCGTGCCGAAAGCCATACACTGACTATGGATAAGTACGTAGTACAACCCCAATATAGAAATATTGATGAGTGCTGCTTTAAATATGAACACATATTGGGCATATATGTCTCTGTTATCTGGCGACTTACGATCCATCCGCCTCCATCAGTGCTCATGTCGCAGTAGACCTGGACGGGCTGGCTCTCATCTCCACCCAGATAAATAGTGTACAGGTCTGATGAGGTGTCGCCATTCAGTAGGGCCTGGGAGCAGTCCCTGGGGTATCTGTACAGCACGCCAGCTACAAACACAAAACACACAAAACACATGATATGACTGAAAAATCAACAAAGTAAACTAGACATAATCTTTAATGAGGGTTAGTGGTTGGGAGCTCACTCTGCTAATATGGATGTCTAGTCTGACTCTACATAAAGAGCAATCGGCTGCACTGTGCGCAGGGTGCAGAGGGATTGGCAGATCAATTTTGGTATTTTTTTATGGCTGCAGGCACGTGATTCACCAGGGGGAACCCAGCATGCATTGGGGGAGAGGCAGGGTACAGTACACCCTGGACACCAGTCAGTCACAAGGATAACATTGTAGGTAAATGAACACTGTCTTTGGACTGTGGGAGGAAACTGAACCACAGGACCTGCTTGATGTGAGGTGACAGTACTATCACTGTTCCACTGTGCTGCCCTATCAATAAGGTCACTACTACGACCAAAGTGAAGTTAGCAACCAAAACACCATAGTCAGATAAATGCCACTTCTCTGCTGCGCAAAGACAGAGTCCTTAAAGTAATCTTCAAGGTTTTGTTTCGTGGGGTTTTTCATAATTCAGGAGTTATGAATATGAAATAGGGTCATTTGACCTCCCACTGCATTATTAATAGTATACAAAATACACCTGAAATCTACTTCTTTTTGAGATATCTTGTAATACCCTTTGCACTTTGCAAAAATTAGTGCATATATGCAGGTTTATAAACATGGAAAACCCACTAAAAATAGGAGATAGACTTCTTTCCCATTGCCAGTAGACAAGTAGCCTTTTGTTTAGTTATTTGTCATGTATATGTCACGTTCAATGTCATGAACACGCCACAAAACAGGGTTAGTAAACAGTGAAAATGTTACAGTGGTTACTTCTTTTATATATATATGTTACTTTTTCAGTCTCTCTTTCAAACTGTCAAACCAGACTTGGTGATTGTTGGAACAGTGGAAAGAATTACAAGATGGTTTTGATGAGTTTTAATTTGTTTCCGTCCAGTTTGAATGAAGTGTGTTTCGATGATCAGCCAGGTCAAATTACTGTTTTCTGACTGGAGTCTTGTGGCTTTGAGGAGAGTATATTTTTGTATGTTAATTATACTTATAATAATTGTCCAAATCCCTGTTGATTTTATTAATTCACTTGTGCGTCACATAGCATCGCGCTGAAAAAGGGGTGAAAATTTGCGTCAACCAGTATGTCATGTTTCCCTCGCTGTCGATCGGAGCTGGAGCCGATAAAAACCCAGGACTACTGAATCATTTGTCCCGGGAATGAATGCAGATTGTAACCTTTCCCTCTGAAGACAACAGCCAGATGTTAGTGGGGGTATTGTCCAGTGGGAAATGGGCCTGAAACCTGTCCAGTGTGTATGAGTCCACTTACTGGTGGTGAAGGTAGTAGTGATGACTCGGCTTCTCTTCGGACCAGCAATGGCCTGCAGCCTGACAGAATACTCAGTGGAGGCGCTGAGCTGAGCCATGTTATAGGAGACAGCAGTGGGACTCAGGACCACCTCCTGAAGGAGGAAACATGTTCACACATTTTATTTCCCAAACACATTTTATAGATTGAATGTTACTCCTGAATCTGTGGAGTTCTGGTGTGTCCACTCACACGGACGGTGCCGTCAGCAGACTCGAAGCTGAGGATGTACCCGGTGATGTCAGCGCGAGGTGGCTTCCAGGACAGCATACCGTTCTCTGTCTGGATGTTACTGGCTGCCAGGTCCTGAGGGGCGTCCACATCTAATAATAATAACACAACACAAGTTTATATCATATCATATTTTACTATATAAATTGTTCTGTCAGTTGCTCTTTTCAGCCCCCTTTTTGTGATGTCACTCATGTTTTAATTAATCTTTCATTCACATATTGCTACATACAGCAGTTTATCTACAGTATGAATGACTTCCTCCACTTGGTTATCTCACACTCATCATGCCCTTGTTGTTTCAGATTAAAATACAGTTTATAGTGCCAAAGAAAAATCCACTTGACTGCTCAGATGCTACTTTGTAGTCTGTATTTAGTTTGAATCAGTAAATCAACTTTTAGGCAGGAATGCTCACCAGTGGTAAACTCAGTAGTAGTGGCTGCACTCTTGGCCATGTCCCTGACAGCGTAGACCTTCACGGTGTAGTGTGTCGCCGGCGTCAGAGAGCTCATGTCAAAGTCCACCTCGTTTCCTGACACACGCTCCATCACTGGAGCCACTGGAACGACACAGACAGACAGACAGGCAGCCTGAAGTTAGCACATCCAGAACTAACATGCAGGGTCAGAGGCTGACTCTAGAGGAGGAAGAAAACTTGTTTTGGACTGATGTGACTCTTTTGTTTAAAACTGAATATTGGAATATCAGTCATGTTGTCCCACTCAGATATGATCAAATCCCCCCCTCTTTTTATGAGTTCTTCATTGAAAGGCAGTAATGATCATCTAATGATCGTCATTTCAGCATCTCCATCATGATTCAAAAATTAAACCAACTGTGTCAAGTAATAAAACGTCTTTTTTTATGTACAGCATGTGTGTTTATTCATGTATCTATATGTATTGGGTGTACATGCATGTGTACACTAGATACCCGAGTCTGCGCTGTAGGTGATGACGTAGCCGTCTACAGTAGCGATGGCGGGCTGCCAGAGCAGCAGAGCTTCAGTGTCTGTGATGTTGACGGCAGTCAGACCACGGGGTTTATCCAGAGCTGTAACACACACACACACACACACACACACACACACACACACACACACACACACACACTGAAATATCTCCCTATGGACAGAGCTATTGTGTTGGAAGGAAGCTTGACCTCTTCCTGCTTCCATAACACGTGTTCTTTCAGACAACTGGAAAGAAAACACACTGAGGTGTTTATTTTACTACATTTGTGTCTGTAGATTTCTCCTAAATTCACCAAAAGTTAGCATTAGATAAGGCCTCATTTGTATATTCAAAGATAACACTTCAGAAAATTTGTAATATAAAAAACAATTCTCTCAATATAAGTAATAAACTGGGGAAGTTGATTAAAGATTTTTTACCCTATTCGCCTGTAATGTATGGAACTTTACAATCCATATCTCTAAAGGCCGTTTTCTTTCAGACTCTGAACCAGAAATCTCCACTTCAGCAGCACTTACATATATAAGCTTTCCAGTTTCATTCCTATCTATATTCTGAAGGTTTTTTCACAGAGGGGTTTGTTCATATGTCATTCATAGCCTGATTTATACAGCATTTTATTCCTAAAAACATTTTTTCATGGCTGCTGACAGTATTTTCTGATTTATGGAGTGATAAAAAAGAGATATCCAAAATCTCCTTTGTAAAAACCTTTGACTCTAATATGTCAACAAAATGAAACAAGAATATTAAACCTGACTTTAATAATATAATGACTGATTTGCATATGTAAACAAATTTGTAATACAAAAAAATAATTCCTTTAATTAGCTGGGGAAGTTTCATGGTGGTATCTATTAGTTCATTTGTTTTACCCCATTTACCTGGAGTCTCCCCTTAAACAGTACCTATACAAGCAAATTATTACAGTATCACAAAACTGACAAATCAGAGGTGAGTAAATTAACCTAACCCGAACCAGGAAAGTATACATGTTTATATCTAGCCTCAATATAATGAATGTGTGTCTTACCTGTGGTGACGCTGTCTGATCCAGGCTCACTCTCCCTTTGACCCTTGATAGCGACAACGGTGACCTCATAGGTGACCCCGGGAGTCAGGTTGGGCAGCACTATCTGAGATTCAGAACCGTCCACCGTCAGCGTCTTAGCGTTACCTGGAGGCCGAAACAACAAGTCATCTGGGTGAGTAAAGATATCAGAAGCTTGGTGCAGGTAGTAGTTCATCAGTAACCTGATGACCTGATTGTTTTCCACTCAGAAGAATCTTCACTCATGTAGAGAGGAGTCTAAATCTAAAAAATATATAGTCCATTACAGTCAACTGAGACAATATGAAATGTAAACATTATAATTGATTTTCCTGGTTGTTTTAACCATTTTGTTTTACTCATACCCTGGAGTAGGCCTACAATGTGTTGTTTTCACTCAAATGTTGAGTCATTTTAGCAGTTTGGTCTCTATATTTGTATTTCACAGCCGTTGTCATGTGCAGCAATCACATCATAATAGTAATACACTTGTTTTTTTTCCCTTCAAACTGACAAAAAGTTAATTAGATTTGTTTTATTTTATTTTTTTGCATGTTTTTCAGATGATTATTGTCATTTACGCTGGGCCTCTCATTCCCTTATTCAGTAGAAGTACCTAGAGCTAATCACTAGGGGGCAGAAGTAGTCTATCATTGGAGAAAAGAGTTTGCCCTGCAGATGATGGAGGATTGAACTGATTGATAGGTCAGCGATAATACAGCAGTGAGAACGTCCATACTGGCTATAAAGCCATTCCTAACCTGTAATACACTCTACTGGTTGGATGAAGATATTGAGTGTAAAAGTATCAGCGCTGCGGGGCTAAATCTTTATGTTGTAAATGTTTACTCTCTTCACTTTTTCTACAGTTTAGTTCGCTTTAGGGAGTGTTTTCCTCAATCAAGTGAAAGTGCTTCAATAAGTGTCTGGATCCACCCTGTTTCAGTAGTGATTGAGTGACACTGACCTCCATGAGCAGGCACATAAGTGACCCTGTTGCTGTCCACCCGAGCTTTTGGAACCACCCAGTGAACGGTGGCGGACGTGTCGGTGACATCAGAGAAGCGGATGCCCTTAGGTGAGCCCAGGTCTGGCACAAACAAGACACACACACAGCACATAGGGGGGCAAACAGACACAATATAGGTTTAGTTAATATGTGTACTAACCTTCTGAGACTGATGAGGATTGGAAAACAGAACGTATGTCTGTCACATGAATCATTTACAACTACTAGTTGCTATTTTCTGCTTCACAATTAATAGCAGACATGAAAAGACACACATATTATTTACATGTAGGCAAGATCCACCGGTGAAAGACACTCGTTTTAAGAAGAAAGCGAAAGACAGAGTGCGTAAGAGAGAGAGCAAGGTAGACAGACAAAAGGGGCCTGGGGAGGCCCGGGCTCACGGAGAGAGACCCTTCCTGGCTAACAGCGAGCCACAGTATCTTGCGTGACAGACCTGAGGAGATTAACTTGCCCCCATTTCATGGCAACACAAAAGTGAAACATGCGCCACGCAACCCAAGAGTAAAGCCTTACCCCCAGGGAGGACAGGAGACACAGCCACAGACACCCCCCCCCCCTTTCCACACACACACACACACACACACACACACACACACACAGTTTACAAAGAGCGACTCCGACACATGGGGCCAGGCAGTCAAAGACAACATTTGGGAGGACGACCGGACGGAGACGACACAATGAAAGGAGCAGAGTAAAGAGCTGAGTAAATGTCCTGAGTGGAGCTCTCGACTGATGTGAGTTTTCAAAACCTTTTCTGGTTGTTTTTGGGTTGAAGCTGCTTTGTTTATATTCAGCATCTTTAAATTTGACCTTTTTTTACCCAGAATTCTATTCATTAAAGGATCTGAAAGCATTTGGACCATCATGGGATACTAAAAACCAGGACAAAAATAATGCATCATCAATATAGCGGCTTCATATCCATCATATCAGACTCGCTGAGACCCATTTTTAAAAGAAGGTTGATATCAGTAAACCCATATCGGTCTAATTCTGATCCAGCAGCAGTCTGGGGGCCTCTCTGAGATAAGCAGCCCCGTAAGCCGCCATGTGGTCCTTCTAAACCCAGAGTATGATCTTGGATAATGCCGTTAACCTGGGTTGCGATGAAAGGCCCTCTGCTGCTGGAAACCACTCAGGAGCACGGACAACACTGACAACACTGAACACCACCAACACATAGCCTCTGACACCACGTAGACAGAGAGCTGGTCATCACGAAAAAAATCATCATCATTAAAAGTGATTCATTTCTATACATTGCAGGGTTAATTGCCTTGGACGAATACAGTGATGTGACGTTTTGTTACCAGGTTAGTAGACAAAAGGACAAATGTGAGAACATAGGTATGACGTATGAGAATGAACATTGACCACGCTTGACAACACCAGTGCTGCAGAGTTTCTCTGATTTCTCGTTTCCATCCCGTCACCGTGTACCTGTTCTCACCCCCTCCGTTAAAGACTTGGAGGGTCTTCCGAAAACGAGCCCAAAGATTTCGATTTTGTACTCGGTGTCCTCGGTGAGATCTGTGATGGCCGTGCTTCGCTCCTCGCCACCCAGCACCAGCTCTCTTGGTTGGCCTGTGCCCTCAGCCTGGCTGACCATTAAGACAAAGGTGTCGAAGACATCCTCTTCAGCCACCCAGGCTAGGCTAAAGCTCTCAGGGGTCACGTCGGAGACTAGGAGAGTCTGCACATCTGGTTCGGCCTCTGAGTGACAGGGGAAAGTCAGTTTTGCTCCTCTGCGGAACTTAAGAGTGCTTTGACATTTGAGGAACATGGCAGTGAAAGAGAGTGCATCAGCCTATGTGTAAATGCCAGCATCAGTTATATAGAAGCACAGCATCAGTCAACAAATAAAGAACGGAAAGAGAAGAGTTTTAACGCAATCTGGTGAAAAACACAGAAGGAATAAATGAACTGATTTATCAAAGCCACTGTGGTTAGTAAGATAACTGATGCAGTTAAGATTGTTACCAGAATTCATTTTCAGGACATTTTAGTAAAACAATACATTCGTCTGAGCTAGGGCTGCCACTTTTCTTATTAAACAAATTAAACTACTGTTTGAACATGGGGGGAAAAATTCAATATTCAATCTGTAATGATCTCTTTGAATTAAAAGTTCACAGTGTATTAAGGGCCACAGGTCTTTTCTATGTCCTTCTACCTCAATGCATATCCAGTAAACTCGGCTGTTGTTGCTGCTCTCCTTACTAACGCAAAATGGAGAAAACTAGCACGACACCAAACCATCTGAGAAATAACGTGAGGAAGCATTTTGGATTCGATACCAGCCTGATCTCACAGTAATGCATGAAATGGCCTTGAAATCTTTACAGCGTATTACGTAATGGCGGCACTAAATGTGTTCAAATTTGGTGCCGGTACCACGGAAACAATGCCAATGAAAAGTCAATTATGATCCTTTGTCGTGGTAGAAACATGAGTTCCCCATTTCAACAGAAATATGTTTTAATCAAAATCCGCGTAGAGATGAGGTCAGGGTGGGTGGATGGGTCAAACATACTTACTTTAACCCAAACCATGATCCTTTTTTTCCTAAACCTAACCAAGTAGTTTTGTTGCCTAAACCTAAATTGTTTCCGTGGTGGTGGCACATCATTTTTACACATTACGTGCCACCACCACGTAATACGCTGTTAAGAGGACGTGGGCATTTCACGTATTCCCACGAGATACGTTGTTGGATACCACTGATGGAAAAATTGTGGATGAAGGTAACGCTGCGTCTTATATTAACAGTAACTTGTCACTCAAATGAGGCAGTTTTAGAATAGGATTACGCTTGCAATAATTAAAATTAAACAAATTACATTACCCCCATTCAAACTTTATTTTTAGAAAAAGTAACAGCCCCGGTCTGACCCATCTAGGGATTTCAAAGTAAAGAGGCTTTGTCAAACTACAGCTGCTTCTCTTAGAATACTGCTCAAATACAGTGCAGACATCTATGTGCATGCAGATGGGAGTGTGTGCATGTGGTGCAGTAAAAGCTGGTAGTTAAGCAGTCATTAGCAGCGGCTAAATAATGGCAGTGATAGGAAGAGAGGCTGAGAGACAGCAGGAGTCTACAGCTGCTGGAGAAAAAGCTCTGTTTCTCCAGAGGATGAGTCCGGCGCTGAAGCTAATTAGCTGGAGAAACTTCCGGTAGGCCTATAGCAGCAGCACAGATGGATACATAGGCCGGACAGAGCTTTTAAAAGCAGCCAAGATAGAAGCATATATAGGCTATAAGTGGGCTCAGGAAAGCCTCAATAAAGCCCAGCGCCACTGCTCATTAAAACACTGCACCAAATGTGAGGGTCTCAGGGGTCCTTGAACTAGCCTGAAACCCCTTTTTTTATTGTGAGGGAAAAAAGCATGAGGCATTTGTTGTGAGAAGAAGCGGTGGAAATGAGAAGCAGAGCAGACAAATCCCAGGGAGCTGTCACTCTTCATTAGCCGCCGGGCAGCTTTAGCTGGTCAGTGGAAGAGAGGGAGGGCCACATCCATCAGCTAACATGTGCTAGCTTGCTAGTGATTTCACCCTCCCACCACCACCACCACCACCACTTCTACCCCTCTGTATCCCTCCACACACCCCCCTCAAGACCTGAGGGAACACAATCGCTGCTCACAAAAGGGAGCCTGTTATTGGAGGAGGTGCACGCCGGCGCCGGCGCCAGCTAACCTGCTGAAAAGGGGGTCTGCAAGCAGAAGCCCAGAGTTCCAGTCTCGCCTGATAACTTTTACGAGAGCAGCTTGTGGTGATATGAATCACAACTGAGTCAAGCTTGTTTCTGGGTGCTGTCCACATCTCTTTGTGGTTCCATCAATCATTTGTTGTATAAAAACTCAAAGTTTCCTCACTCCCCCTTTTCAAAAGGAGGACTTTATTTTCCCCCACAACAATGTCTTCCTCTCCGGTAGAACCGACGATGACCACCGTGCATAACGTAATCAAATTAGTCAGCGCTTGTATTCACAAGTTGGAATGTTTTATGGATTAAGTGATGCTAATGAAAAATGTTAAGATGGTTTTCAGCAGCCATTAGCATGCAGACAATGGGGCCGTGTTGAGCGCATGCCATATTCTGCGTGGCCCCAGAAGCCCCTGGCACCCTAGCACCAGAGCCCAGGGGCAATGGCAGCATGAGAATGAAGAGCGGTCCAGGCTCGGGGGAACTGGGGATGCATACAGAAGAGAGGCCTCACACAAAGTGACAAAAGCGCCTCAGGGTTTTTTTTTTGTCCTCTGTCAGTCCTCCCATCTTTCTTCCACTTGACTGATCCTCATCAGTGAAATGCTGAATGATAATGTCGGAATAGATGCGGACATAAAAAAAAAAAAAGTGTCAACCAACTCGAAACTGGTTATTTTTGACATTCTAGTCCAGACTAAATAGTTTTATAGGGTGACGGCGAGCATGTTGATCCTCAAGAGGTATTTTGTGCTTTATTTGTGAAGGTGCTCAGAGGCCATCATAAGGCGTCATTAGCAGATTTTGGCTTCTCTGTTTATAGCCCACTTATTAGGCACATACTGTAATTCCAAGCATGTTAATCACGGGTAATGACTGTGTTTGGTGTAGTGGGTGGGGAAACGAACGCACCTGTTGTGCCCCAGTTAAACAGCACACTGACCTTTTTTTTTATGTGTTTCTGCCTGTTCACACACACAACAGACCAGGTGCTGTTTCAGGCTGGACTCGTACCAACAGGCAGACGGACAGCTTAAAGGTGGATCAAACGTGTATCCGTGGCTGGCTAATATAGATTGAATGGGTTTTGTGTGAGTGCTCACAATCCCCTGCATCAAAGGAAGGGATACAAGCATGATGGATGGCTGATGAGGAGGTGTTGTTTGGGGATTTGGACTGTGCACTCTTGTTGAATGTATAGGAGATTTTGTGTGTGAAGAATATCTTCCAGCACAGCGGCTGCTAGATTGTCTTTACACACCTTTTTGAAATGTACTTCCAACGCTGAAGGTAAACAGTTTTCTAGAAAATGGGAGCTGAGTTATCCATGGGGACAAACAAAACAAGCCTCCATCCCTACAGGTACAGCATTAACAAGTGTTCAGTCACAAAGATTTGTCAAACTAATGTCTTTTTTTTAAGGCCAGGCTCAGTTAATGATTTCCAATTATTTCGCTGGATCACTTTTTTGTCCAGAATATTCTTGAAATCCATTGAACTTCTGTTGAAGCCAATGAAAGTGGCCGATTAAACTTATTAAGACGGACATTTTTTGAAGGCCGTGGGAAATTGACGGCGCTAATTTAAGTCCAACAGTGTACAAACACGAACAAGTGTTTCTATAACACCTATCAGTGTCAGTTTAACACTTAGTCACGCCAGAGCTGAATAGACAAACACCATTTGACAACCGCAAGTAACTGCTACTTCAGTCCACACGGGAAAAACAGTGGTGAATTCACTGTGTGCAGCAGAAGAAGAAGGAAGCAAAGTAAAGAGCGAGACCCCCAGCGTCGACAGCGTTGATACCTGTGATGGTGTCTGCAAAGACAGGGTCTAAGAGGGCCCCCTTGTACACCCCGTACAGATTGGCCCTGTACCAGGTGGTGGAGGACAGGCCAGAGATGGCGAGGCTGCGAGCATCGGCGGGCACCGTGTGGTTTTGCCACTCAGCCCCCGTCTCTGCATCGGTAACCTCGATCAGAAAGGCCTCGAACGCCCCGTCCTCAGCAGACCAGGACAGGAGGAAGCTGTCCCACGATACGTCGCTGACGGTGACGTTGGTCACCACAGGCTTCTCCTCCTCTGGGTGATGACAAACACATCAACATGGAGTTACAGGACTGGGACAGACAGACAGAATGAAGACAAAAGGTTGGACCGATACAGGTTTGTCAAAGCCAATCCTGGAATGTTTTGGACTGAAACTCGGAGATTTTTAAATTTTCAAAAATTCTGAATTGGCTCCGTATATCGGTCTAACCTTACAACACACAAACATACAAATACTTGGGTTCCATTTGAACCTTTCTTGTTGACAACAATGAACATTGTGAGACACACGTAAAACAAACAAGACTGAGCTTCTGCTCAACATTGGAAGAGTCCTCCTTTCCGATATCAGCTGCAAAAAAGACGAGGCTCTCTCATTTGTATTTCAATCATTTCATTTCGCTGTCAAGAGAAAGAAAAAAAGAGAAAAGGCCTTCACTTTGTCTGGAGTAGAAATATTCCCTTATTTCCACTACAAAAGGCCAGAGGGAAGAAAAACATCCTCATTATCAATGGCTGCCTATAGCCATCTCCTCTATATTACCATATAAGTGGGAAGACTTAAAGATAGAAAGCAGCCGGCAAACATGCTGATGCAGCTTGTGTGCGTTAATGGCTGTGAATGAGCCATTAACATTTGAAGGTGCAGCGTAGCCCGACCAGTATATGGCAGAAGTACGCCGTCCACTTCAAACCTATGGGGAGGCCATGCAGAGCCGCGCAGCAGCAGCCTGTAATTGGACTCCATTGAGTGTGCAAGCATTCAGAGAGTAGATTAGAAAGAGATGGAGATAGATGGTGCAGGTAAACATCAAGGCCACCATTATCCTCCTTTCACTGTGTGGCAGAGTGGAGCGCAAATGGGGTGGTAGACAATGATGGAGGTGGGGGTGAGTGGGGGGCTGAGCTGGAATCAGCTGATCATCGCTTACTGTATGAGAGCTCATATGGACAGCTCAAATGGAAAATGCATTTACTGTATGATATGTCTGATGAGTTTCTGGACCTGCAGTGTGGGGAGGATTTGAGTCAGCGTTGTGTTCACAGCTGCAAACTTTTCTCCTGAAGATTCAGGAAATAATACCCAGTACAGCACATTTTACTTTAAGTCCCCCTAATTAGCATTTATAAGCAGTATATACAAATTTAATAAATGCCTTATTACACACTATAATGTAATTGTGAGCAGATATAAGTGTAATGTAATGTATTTGTCAATGACAACAACTCTAACTAAGTGGAGGCTGCTATATAAACAGACAGCGAATGATAAATATATGAAAAATGTGATGATATTTCTCCGGTGTCACGACAGTAATAATGTTACCGCCAGTAAAATACCTCTGTTGTTTGTATGAGCGGCTCTCGAGAAATCTAAAAGCAGGAACACCACAGGCCAGGCATTTGGCCCGTTCTGAACAAGCACTGAACTAGTAATAATAAACACTTAAATATAACCACAACTACATTAGAGTGTGTTATAAACCATGTATTTAATGTTTGTATGCTGCTTATAAATACTAAATAGCAGAGGTGAGACCAAGTTATTGTTTATTGCAACTCTCAAGTCAAGTTCCAAGTCCTAAACTTTGAGTTTCGAGTCTTAAAGAAGTCATAATGCACTCTTCACAGAATGTAATGCCATCTCAAAACAGAGTAATAGTATAAAATTAAAAAAAATCATGTATGCTTTATAAAATTTGTATTTATTTGTTAAAACAAGTTTGTTTAAACAAGTGTGGCTGAACTTAATCATAAAAAAAAGATCAGGAAATGAAGGGAAATTAATTGATTTGTGGAACACTCTTTAAATAACATTATCCAAGTGAAGTCACAAGTCACTGGTGTTAAAGTCCAAGTTGAGTTACAAGTCTAACGTCATCAAATTTGGAACTGGAGTCTGACTTGAGTCTAAGTCATGTGACAAGACGAGTCCTAGCTAAAAGAAAGTTAAAAGCTTTCCAATTTATATTAAGGCAGTATATTCCTTTACCATTTGAGAAAATACATTTTCATTTCCTAGGAAACAGGTGTTGTCACGCCCCGCTCTCTAACTTTAAAGGGTCAGTTAACACAAATTACAAAAGAAACACCTTTTTCCACTTACCTAGAGGAAATATCTAGCCGTGTTGATATGTTCTTAGCCCAGGTTTAGCAACATCCACCTGGGATTTCTGCCCCAATCCAAAGGACGTGAATGGAATTCCATTTGTGGTGCTTCCATTAAACATTAAAAAAAATACTTTTCAAAAATTAAACAGCAGCCTCTCTTTCCAGAGACATGTTGTCAAAAATGTTCCTACAACCTTTTTCTTTGGTAGAAAGTAGTTTCACTAAAGAACAGACAACAGCAACTTCTTCGGGTTATCCAGAGTGAAAGGGCTGTTTTCTGTTATTTTATAATTTTTTTGTGTTTTGAGTGAACCAACCCTTTAAGCCCAGCTTCAGTTCAGGTTGTCACATGCAGTTGAAGATGTGTGCCATGACTATATCAAATGATCCCCTGAGATATCACCTTCTCATTCTGATATCTGCCATTTGATACGCAGTCATTCATGTCATATTACAACATTACATTGTCAAGACTCTAACCAACGTCTATGCTCTTGTACACTGCTGAGCAGATCATGTCAGTGCATGCAGGACAATGATCTTGCTCTTTCATGCTTTACATTCTCTGTTTTTCTCTGCAGAGAATCAGTAGCTCATGCACTATCATCTGGTGAAGTAAGGCACTCCAACATAATGCCGAAAATGATGGCAATAGATGGATAAATTGACCGACACCGGTGTTTTGTGTTGGCGATCAAACATATTTAAGACTTTCTGCAAATCTGATACCAGTTTAAGACTCCTCTGGGTTTTTATCAATGTAATATACAACAGCAGTCACACATGGTTGTTCAATTTCTTGAATCTTCTTCTTCTTCTGCTCAAACCGTTATCATTTCCACATGTCTGCTGTCATTGTTCCCTGAGGATAACTCTTCCAGTCAGCTGATTAGTATAAATTATGATAATCCTGGCTTTTGTCTCCTGATTTCCGTGTTTGAATTACATCAGTTTGTTTTTTTACATCTTTCATTCTTGTATGTGAATATTCAGAAGCACATTTTGGCTTGGTGTTGATTCTCAGCAGGTCACTTAAACAGCTCTTCTGAAACCGCAAAAACAAACTCTTTTAACCCTTTCTGTGACAGAAGAAGTAGAAGCCCAAACCTCATCGCTCTCACCCCTCTCCACCCCTCCCCTTTTCCTTCAATCCCTCCTGTAAAACGAGAGCGATCAGTGTTTGCGCTATGTGTCTGGAGACGATAAAGGCTGCAGATCGGCCGGGCTGTGGATTAGAGGGGCTGCTGATTTCGGAGACAATGTTTTAACAGGAGTCCCAGCATGTGGCCTTTTATCTGACAGACCCACAGTTCATCGTGGTCAAATAGCACAAAACCAGAGGGGAGCGGGGCTCACGCCAACAATTATCACATGAATGAACATTGTGCTGGCTGCACACATGTCCATAC
>CAKAOH010039139.1:124167-147014 GCA_916701665.1 Sebastiscus tertius | reverse complement strand
ACCCCCCCCCCACACACACACACGCACACACCCACACACACACACACACCCACACACACCCTCAGTTTCACTCTATCTCAGTCTTTTTAGCCACTCAGTCTCTCAATCATACATGCCACACACAGACAAGTGGACATAAAGAGTGGACACATGCACACACTCACCCACTCACATACACACACGCACACGCACACGCACACGCACACGCACACACACACACACACACTGGTTGTTCTTCTTGGCAGCGTGCAATCCAAAAAATGCAACAAAAGATAGTTTTTCCGAAGCTCACCAACTTTTCCCTCATGCCATATCGATTTTTGCCCGTAGCCATGCATTTAATGGGCACTCGTTGCATAACTGGAAGATTTACTTGTGAAATGTTTGGCTTGGAGGGAGCCCGACCGCAGCACGAGAAATATGCCACAATCACCTCATTTGTCTTTCCTTGTTTTGGTTTAAAAAAAATCAGGGAAAAAGGAAAAATAATCCCACATGCTATAAATGAGCCTTGGGTAAGGGGGGGTAGAGACAGAGTGACTTACATTGAGAAGTTAACAATGAATTCAATTCATTGCTTCGGTTTGGCTGCAGTACTGAAGGACAAAAAAATGAACCTATGGTTATTCTCTAACCCTGCGCCACCAGCTGGAAACCTCATGGAAACAGTGGGCTACATTCAGAGGAGCCTCTGTCTCACACACATTTTACTGATACTAAATATCTCAGCCTAGTTAGTCGAAAGGCAAAACTTCTTGAGCTTTGTTTTTAGAGGTCAGCTCACCCAACGGATGAAACAATGCTCACTCTTTTCTAGCGGTGTTTAGCCGTGCAGATAATTTTGTTTTTATCTGCCTGTGCAGATTTTGAGATACATTACATGACATTGAAAGAGACTTGCGATGAGTTGTGGAAGAGTCTTGACTGAGATAAGTGACCACAGGGTACGGGAGTACAGGAGTACGGGAGTACGGGGTGGCCAAAGGAGCACAGTGGTCATGTCTGAGTGTAGGGTTTGACCATGTCGTTGAGGAAGGAAAGACCTGTTCCTTTCAATCAGTTTTCAGTTTTTTTTGTGACCTGGAGGCAGAATTCCATACTTTTGATATATTATGGCTGTATAAAGGTGATATGGCTAAAGTATTGTGTAAGTGCCAACAGATCTACAGACGCAAAGCAGCATTAAAATTAATTTGGAGTTTCTGAAAACCTGATAAATGCACGTCCAATATTCACTCTTCTTCTTCTAGCTCTGTTTGGTCAACCATCTGGCTCTTTAGCTACTAAATGCTCCACTATGTTCACCAGCTGCTGCTGGGCAGGTAGCAAACATTATAGGTTTATCAGAGCTTTTTCACTGAAAACGCTACTGTGGTTAGAAACAAGACCATGGACGGATTATGAGACAATGGGCCCCGGGGGCACAGACATGCAAAAGGCCCCACCACCTCTTGGAGCAAGACACACAGACTTAATAGTTGGTTAGCCTCTTTTTTATTGTTGTTTTGTGTCTCTTTATGGTCATTTTGTGTCTTGTTTAGCCCCTTTTCATAGTTGTTGTGAGTCTATTTGTGACTCTTTGCAGCTGTTTTGCATCTCTTTGTAGTTGTTTTGGTCTCTTTGTAGTCTTTTTGTGTCTCTTTGAGTGACATTTTGTAGGTGAAGGCCAGGGGACACTTTGGGGCCCTGGACCTGTGCCCCGTAGGCCCGTTCAGTAATCCATCCTTACTAAAACTTTATAGTTTTGGGCCGTAAAACTGAAATCATTTAGCTGAAAAGTATTAAAATGCTATAGTGCTGGGGAGAACTGCAGAGTCGGTGATCAATCTCAGTGGGTTTGTCACTCTGAGTGACCCCTTCTATTTTATAAGTAGTCATTTGACCCATATAGTAAAGACATTAGTGCATGTTAATCTGGATAATCCACAGAGCACACTCTCAATTGTCCTCATAGGGACTATTTCTTTATGGGACAACTGTCCGAGGCAAGGTCTTGGGTTAGGATAACCAGGACAGTGGTTCTGGAAAGCCAAAACTATCTACGTGGCTACCACTTGAAATAAGTGAGGAAATAAGGTTCTTGTAATTTGGATGAATCATTCCTTTAAAATAGAGATGTGCCTAGATTGTGCACCGAAAAGCTTCTGCCAGAAATCTTATCTGGGTAATAATACAGAGTAAAATATCTGAAATGTCAGTTTTTTCATGTTGGAATAAATGCCAACTACAAACCTCCTGACATTTGTTCCATAAAATCTTTCCCCGTCTTCCACTGCTGCCTCCCAGACATTTCAGACACTCTATAACGTCAAGGCATCATCACCGCTTAGCCTGGGACATTGCTTTTGAAGATGTGTTTTTTGGAGTGCTGACCTGTGGGTGCGGAGATGGTGGTGGGTGCGCTGGTCCTGCGGCCCCTCTCAGCGATGATGCTGATGGTGTACAGCATGCCGGGTGTAAGGCTCCTCAGGATGTGAGACTCGGAGCTGCCCGGGACCACTTCCTCGGCCCTGTGGCCGTCAGCAGATACATAAACCAGTCTGAAGGAGTCCAATTTGGCCAGGGGGCGTTTCCACTCCAGCTTCATGGTGGTCTCTGTCACTTCTGCAACGGTCAGGTCCTTGGGAGCATCCAGGGCTGATTAGGGAGGTAGAGGAGAGATTGTGAATGGACATTTAAGGTTTCATACATCAGGACAACTTGCCCAAGACAAAGCTTGAAGCCGTTATCTGTGGCAGGTTTATATGAATTTCTCTTCTGTAACTCTTGAGTGCCAGTTCACAAACATTAACACAATATTAATTTAACCAATAGCTATCTTGTGAAAGGGTTGCATCTCTTCTGGCACACATGCAGTAGTTTGTTTTATGTCCAAGTTTTATTTCAAATAAAGACAAGAAGAGCTGGGCAGTTAGCTGGAGCAGCAGATGCCACCATGACTGCATAGTCAAACATAACTGTACAACTAAAGATAAGGTGACATTGTACTGGAAAAACAATGTTTGATTGACAGAATATTCTGATGAAATGAAATACGGTGAAAAAACAGCAAAAACAAAATACTGTGTATGAAATTATGGAACAAAACAAAAAAACTCCATGAGAGAAATGTGATTATTACAGCAGCAAAAAAGTTCAAATTTACTAAAACAACTGCAGAATTTGGAGATTCATTGGCAGCACTGAAATAAAGAGGAAATTAGATCTTTTCTTTATGAAATGAGTGAAAAAGATATTATAAATTCAAATATAATCCAGACTGTTAGAGCGGGGAGACATTGTTAGGGAACCGGAAGACATCTTTTCATCTAGGCATGATTGCCTTGTTTGAAAAATATGCAGATTGAGACATTATGTGTTCAGATCTTATGAAGAACACTGGTGCCAGAGGTGGGGCCAAGTCATGGTTTTGCAAGTCCCAAGTAAGTCTCAAGTCTTTTCACTCAAGTCCCAACGAAATGAATGAATTACGTGAGCGAAATTATCTTTGGTATAATTTTTTCCAACTGGCACTCAGTCACGTAACATTAGTTCTCCATGGTTTTCTCCTGCAATTTAATTGGATGCTGTTGGATTGGTTCAAACAAAGTGGATCTTGGGAATTAAGTGTTGACTTGCTGGGAATGAACAGCGGTAACGTTGGTTGATTCAGGAAATGAATTGATTTGTGGCACACTTTTTAAATAACATTAACAATTTAAGCAATAAAAATGTAGATTTTTCTGAAAAGGAAACCAACTAGTTGTTCCGTCTCATTTTCTCTATTGTATATTTACTCTTTAATAAAGCAAAAGTATTTCTCATCCGATCACTCAATGAATCAAGGGATTAATCAGTAGAATACTTGATTATTAAAATAATGAATAGCTGCATCCCTAATATAATGTGATTATATCTTACCGGTCACTGCGTTGGTGGTCGTCGGCAGACTCTCCCGCTCATCCGTCACTGCGGTCACACCCATCCCGTACTCGGTGCCAGGTCTCAGGCCTACAGAACAGGGCCAAATAAAAACACTGTGATACAGAAATAAAAAGCAATGTCATGTTTTGTTTGTGCGTATCCACTGAGGTGTCACCAAATGAACGATGGGGAGGCTCTGTAGTCAAGTGGCCAGCTGTTTTGGCTAATGGCTCCGGTGCCTATGGCAAAACACAAAAAACGCTCTCATGTGGCTTGGTTGCACAATAGACTGCAGCCTAATTGCATTTCATGGTAGAGCCTGTGCTCACTGTGGAACATCAGTGTTGTATTTGCATTGATGGATCTATAGGGCCCTTGTCGCGGAGCAGGAACACTACTTGCTATGATACAGCCGGCTCTGGAGGCCCTTTGGTCTCTACAATTGAGCCCTCTCTCAGCCTGATCGCCTCTAATTCCTTTATTAACTCCCACAGAGGTCATCACACACAGAGTCTTGCAGCATGAAATTACACCTAATGCCCAGGAAACTCATTATCAATAAAATCACGAGCGTGAAGGCAATTACAGATAATAACTGTGTGAAAGAAGTGCTGAGGTGTGTGTGGAGCGGAGTGGGACGTCGGCTGAATGGACATAGTGCTTTATTTCCATGGGATGGGCCTCCCAAGGACAAAGAATTGGGCCAGACAAAGACACTATTAGCCCGTTTTTGGAAGCTTTTTTTTTTTTGTTTCTCATGGTGTCTAATCCGGCCATGCCGCAGCACACAGTGTGGAAACAAACAGGGGGAAAAAAAACACATCCGCTTCAAAGCATGGCTTTATAATGTCAGCAGTGCAGATAGATGAAAACGTGCCCGCTTCGCTTGTGTGAGCAAGATCTCACAGTGAAACAAGCGGCAGTGTTATTCCATTTAAAGTCTGAATGCCAAACCCCCCTGGGTGGTTTTCTAATAAAGTGAGCCTTTTGTAGACGGGCAAACATTTCACGACACAAAACAAAGGCAACCCATTTTGGAAATGAGCAGGCTGAATATAACACTGACCATTTAACAGGGAGCAACACAAACACTTGCCCGAAGAATTAGGAGAATAAACACTTCACACTGTATCATTTTTTTTTTTCCCACAGACGCTTTTCAGGGGTGTCATTTGGATGCAAAGTGGTAATGGGCTAATGTGAACTCGAAGCAGACAGAAGAATGAAAACAGTGGATATGCTGTGAAGCTGCTCGTTGTGCTCAGCAGGACTTGGTTGTTGTTGTTTTTTTCTGTAGCTGTGATCAGTACTAGTCCTTGCTTAATTGCTCTGACATAGTGAGTGGGTGCACGGTCATAAATTAATCAAACTCTAAGTTACTGAAAAATCCCCTCATCCCTTAAACTCTGAAACATACCGATATCAAACAAGTCTGCCCACTGGCGATGGCCATGGAGGCTCTCCTAATTAAATGTCATGAGATAATCACAAATGTCGTCTGGATAGAGATTAAATTCTTTAGTCTACATTATAGACATTAGCATTGCTGCAACATGGCAACCCACAACTTGTTCTGACAAATGGTTCAACGCAGGCGGCAACCTCCGAGTCTAGTTTAGTCTGAAAAGTTGAAGCCAATGCTGAAGTGCCTTAAACCTGCATTCTCTCTAACAGCCAGCATGGGGGCGACTCCTCTGGTTACAAAAACAAGTCTGATTATATAGAAGTCTATGAGAAAATGACCTTACTTCTCACTTGATTTATTACCTCAGTAAACATTGTAAACATGAGTTTATGGTCTCAATCGCTAGTTTCAAGCCTTCTTCAATGCAGCATGATGTTCATTTAGTAAATTATGATCCAATTTAGAGTCAAATAGACCATAAAGCAGGGGGATGCTTTAGGGCGTGGCTACCTTGTGATTGACAGGTCGCTACCACGGCATTGTCCTGTCTGGGAGTTATCCGCGTTTTCGTCTTAAAACTTTAACCCTTTAGCGGTGTGTTTTCAGTTCATGAAAGTTAATTGTAATAGTTTGGTCGCCTAAAAATATCTTATTCAGCGTTTGGTTGTACTTAGCTCCAACCTCTCATGTCGCTTCTGGTTCCAAAAAACCAAGATGGCGACGGCCGAAATGCCGAACTTGAGGCTTCAAAACTGTAGTTCACAAACCAATGGGTGACGTCATGGTGACTATGTCCACTTCTTATACACAGACTATGGTTCATTAGCATGCAAGTTGCTGGCCTGCCCATCAGGAGCAACTTTAGGTTCAGTGTTTTACTCAAAGACACCTCACCATGTGGACTGAAGGAGCCAGGGATCGAACCGCCAACCGCTCACCAACTGTGATTAGTGGACGACCTGCTCTACCTCCAGAGCCACAGCCACCCTGCCACTTTAATAGGTACACCTGTACAATCTGATCACAGACCGATACAACTGACCTGCCCTTAACATCCATCTTTACGAAGCTCATAACGTTCAGCTTTCAGTTCAGCGTTCAGTCGACATTGACTGAAATGTGTAAATTCAATAATGTGTTTATTACTGAGCTCAGATGTATAGCTGCTGTTGAACTGGACTACATTATATTACACTGAGAGCTGTTTCTGTATATGTTCTCCCTGTTTATGAATATAATACAGTCCAGTTCAACACCATCACTAACTACTGTACGACCTCAAAGCTAAAACTCATAATTTAATCAACCCCTTTATGACAGCGTCAACAAAAACATCATAAAAGTCGACTTTACGGCAGAACAGGTATTGCAATAGACTGTAGAGGCGCCTAATTAAGCGGCCACTTAGTGTATATCTGTATATAGATATATAACGCCATGATATATATTGTGTATATGACAACAGAGCAAACTCCATCCGCTGATGAGATGTGGTTGAAATCTTTGGAAAATCATGAACTGATTATACTTGTTAAAAGTTGCATGACAGCGGTGTCTGTACCTTGCATGTTGATAGTAATAATATCATCTTGACTGGATGTCTGAGTGTGTGTGTGTGTGTGTGTGTGTGTGTGTGTGTGTGTGTGTGTGTGTGTTTTTCTGGGATCCAGTACCGGTGATTTTGGCCTGGGTGGTGTCCTTGGGTCCCGGAGAGAAGAGCAGCTCCCCGTGCTCACCTCCAGACAGAGGTCCATACTTGATGCGATAGTTGTCCACTGGAGCTTGGCTGTTCTTCCACTCGAGAGTGATGCTCTCGTCTGTCAACTCCACTGTCTGCAGGTCTTTGGGGGCGTCCAGGTCTGCAACACAGAAAAGGACTTTAGATACATGTAACCATACCCTAACCTAAATTCAAGTTGTTTCTTATCTTAGCCCAAACTTTGACTACTTCGTTGCTGAAGCCAACACTGACAACGGGGGATTTCCCTCATTATGCCATACTTTGGAGGACTTTCGGTCCTTCAAGGAACATGCAGCAGCAGGATATCCTCCCTCGTAAACATACAGCCATAATTAATGTATGTGTGGTCCCAGCTGACACACCGCTCATTAACCTCCTCCACTCCTTGGGCGCGTTGGCGCTCTCGGCCGACTTTACTTTACACAAAGACTGTAGCAGGCTCAGATTTAGAGCAAGCGTGAATATACTGGTATCATGTGTGAACGATAGTGTTTACACATCAATTGGGTTATTGAAAAGTATTATTATTCTAAACCCAATATGCTATTATATATATGACCAATACAGGAGCTAAAAAGTATGTTTTTATTCCAGCATTCCCTCGAGTTCCATGTAGGACTGCTTTTCCTTGCACACCAACACTAATCCCCTTTGGCATCCAACGCACGCACAACAGGTGATGCAGTTCCACATCGAGTTCGACACCGTCTGTGGTTCGACAGGGAGGGGGTGCGAGCGAATGCGAGTTGCACGTGAGTTCCGAAAAGACACTCAAATGTAAAATGCAAATGTATTAGTGAAGACATTATGCTTCTACCAACCAAGTGTTGAGTTTGAGGCTACATGGCATATTCTCATAGATAGTAACGAGATGTTGTAATGTGGAAACAAGAGCATTTAAACAACATGTTGATAGCTGTTTATATTAATATGTTAGTGATTTATGTGTTTCATGCACAAGAGTATAGATGGCAGGATGTCGACGTTGAAAGTTATATTGACAATAAGGGGGTTTCTGAGCATCCAATTGACGAAAAATGCAATTCTTGCAGAAATCTTTAAATGTCAAAAGTTTTGATGCAAAATCACAGTCTTAATGTGGTAGTTTGGTGGGATTATTGATCATTTTTATCAATTCTTGAGAGGTAAGAAAAAAGGTTAAATTTAGCAGCAAATCTGTGTAACAAATGGTATCAACCCAAAAATTGCTGCACCAACTTATGAGACATAATAGAGCATGGGGATGACCATCATATACTGTACTTCTATCATACTGTACTAAGTCCTTATACACTTTAAATATTTATTTAAATAAATTATTTAATTAATCAATTATTGTTTTATTTCTGATTTATGACAAGAACAACTTGACACACAGTGCTGAGCTGCATCTCAAATTAATCTTCAGGTTCCCAGCTTTCAGATGACGTACACCACTTCTATGTGACATCTACTGTTGACCTGCTATCTCCCCCTAAAGACCCCCTGTACCCCCTTAAAAAAGACAAAAATAGGTCTATGAAAAAGAGGGAGGTAGAAGAGAAGGTTAAAGTTGGCTGATAAACAGTTAATGGCTGTGCCTGTTTCAACTGGGAAGAAGGTTGTAATAGAAGAGGTTCAGGTAGATCGATTTCTTTTGGCCTGAAAACACATCAACTTGTTATGTTAGTCTCACCTGTGAGGAAAGACTCGTAGACGGGAACGCTGGACCGTTCTCCCCTCAGAGCCGACAGAGACACCTCGTACTGGGTGTCGGGGGTGAGGCCTCCCAGATGGTACTGGGTGTCAGTGGAGGACAGCTCCACCACGGTGCGATCCGCGGGGTTGGAGCTGGGCCCGTAGGAGACACTGCAGCGGTCCACCACAGCCACGGGCTGGAACCAGGTCACCAGCGCTGTGGTGTCCGTCACGTCACGCACGTCCACCTGGCTGGGGGCATCGATCACTGGAGAGGGAAGGGGTGACATATTGAAGGCTGTCAACAAAACTCCAATGTCCTTCTATGTGAACACACATATAATCAGGTATTTGATTGAAAGACTGTTAAAATGGAAACTTTGGTATGTTTTTGTATTAAAAGAAGAATTTTGTGTCCCATCACTGACATTGAAAGCACATTAAGAAGAGGGCCGTAACTGTAGGAAGGTCTAAGTTCCTGTAACTGTAAAGCTGGAGGTTTAAAATCCAGCAATGCTTAAAATGTTTGTATATACAGTTATGTCAAGGTAACGCTTTGTTTAAGTTTGACATACACCAGAAAACTTTATATCAGTTTGTTTTGTTGTCTGTTTAATCATATTTCATCATATAAAACAAACACTCACCCACAATTTACATGAACTCCGTTGTAATATTACATTTTCAAACAACAAGGGAATAAACATTTGTATTAACTATCACCATAAAATAAGCAGTAAAGTCCTGATTGAATGGTGCAATAAAGAGCCTGTACGACTGGGTTCACAGAGTGCACATTTGTGCAGATTAAAACTGTTGTTATGAATCTCCTGATGGTTTTCTTACAGAACTCATACACTATGTGGCACAAAATTGAAGTGACATTGAAGTTGCACCATGTAAAGCCAAGCTAATAACAGTATGTTGGTTCAGGGTCGTTAACAAAGCTATGAATTACCAAAAAGAGAATCCCTGAATCTCTGAATGCTTTCCTTGTGTAGTGTCTCAGATAATATGTCCTCTAAATAACTCTCCAATGTAAGAATATATGCAGTGTTCCTAATCAGCAGCAGACAAATCAATTAACGTGTAATCACAGTTCTATACAGAGCTTCATTTCCATGGGGTTATATTTGTGTCTGGATAAATAGTCCCAGAGGAAGTCTTCTAACCTTGGCAGTGTGGGTTTTTGGTCTAACACTTGCACATAGAAAATTTTTGTCTTATTCTTCATAGTTTAGTTCTTTACCAGACTATGTCCCTGTTGATTTAAAATGCACTTTGGTCGAGGCTGCATCTTTAAGGTAATTAACAGTCTCTCAACAGAATATGAAGTGAAATTTAGCAGCTGTGCGTTTGACTATAAAGTCAATACAAAGACTACTGGATGCAAATTCACCCCAAACGGTACGAAATGAGGCAAGGACGTGTGTCTGTGTGTGTGTGTGTGTGTGTGAGTTGTGTATGTTGCTAGCTAGCTTCAGCTAAGGTCTGTACAGTCGGCACGATGGCTGTTTGGGGTGAATAAACACAAACTGTACATGTTCTGTCTGAACACACATCACAGTTTCCCAGTAGAGTATCTCCTGTCTTACAGTATCTTCAGCAGAATCAAGACGACAACCATGAGCTGAATCCAGCTACTGGTTGAATCACATAGTGTGAAAGAAGGGTCATGCTCTAGTTAACACAGCAGCATAGCACACATTACAGTCAAACCTGCACGCTCGAGTTTGATTTCTTTCCAGCTAGAATTCCTGTCTGAGCAGAAGTAGACTTTTTTGGCCCAGTCGCCAGGAAAAAAAAGCTGGCATTGTACGTTTCTGCGAACCACGGATACGTCGAATGTTGACATTTTTGCATTCGGTTTAGAGCAAGTGACGTAGTATATCGAGCCACCGTTAAAGAAAGTTATGTGGTATTATAATAATAAGTCCACTAAGGGCAGGAGGAAGGGGCTTTCACCCAGGAGACCGCTGTTCATGTCCTGTGTGAAACCAAAAGTCAATGTTGACTTTACGCTTGTTACGTAATGTTACGTACCAAAGTCCTCTAAGGCTGGTTGTTATTTATGTACGCTTTTTTTCTAACCTTAACCAAGTAGTTTTGTTGCCTAAACCTAACCAAGCATTTCACAATGTTAACCATGTGGCATTGTGTGTTTCTGCGAGTGTGATACGAGGCTGACATGAAACATATTTACAATAAGAGAAATAAGAAACACCAACATTTTTATTCTGGCGACTGGGTTGGCATTTTCCATCATGGTTATCTCACTGCTCGCGTTGGAGCCGTGCTCTACACATTGATGGAATTGAACCCTGACCATAGACCATGAAGGTAAGAAGCACATGGAGGGTTGGTGTGGGGAGGCAGTGTTATATAGATGAATACAGCTATTTCAGCAATGCAGGTGCTGAAAATGTGACAGCCCTTTTTGCATTTATGAGGTTATTCAGCCTATTTACAGATCAAATCCCCGCGCCATGAAGGGCGCCTTTTCAACAGCGCTGAAATTGATTTGTCACACGTAAGCAACTTTAGGAAAGTCAACCTTCTGCGCAGGGCTGATAAAATGACGAATCTGCATTTGAGCTTAACACAGATTTGTCTTCTGAGGACGTTGCGAGTGTGTCGTTCGGGTGTCACGATACCATTCTCCTGGGAGGCCGCTGTCCCTCTGAGCCCGACTGCTTGACTGACTGGTGCCTCCCACACATGGTGGGTTGGGTTGGAGGGGGTGGGGGGGGAGGAGAGCGGAGGGACTCGCTTCACACAATTAGCCCCTCAGCATGCAAATCCCACAGTACGCGCTCGCAAGCCGATGTAATGGGAGACATTAAGAGAGTCTGAGTGACACAGAGAACTCTGAACCTCATAATCCAAGTGGTGCTGACACGTGGGCCTACATATGTGTGTGCACGAGTGAATGCATAAACAGTGGAAATAAGAAAAGTTCATTCCCTTTGACTTTGTGTTGCATCCATTATGAAGTTTTGGTGAAAAATGTACTGAAAAAATGTAACTAATAAAGAGAAATTGCCCAATTTTTCCATCAATGTCGATGTGAAAAATGGCCAAATCATTTTCCACAGACACACTAATAGCGTACATTTGTACGGCGGCTTATTGCTGCCACCATGACAAAAAATATTTGCTTGGAATTAAAAAAAAAAAAAGTTAGAATTTCTCATTTTAATGATTTCCTTTTCACATTATTAAAGATGATCATGTTATAACAAGATTTTCCATGTTGTAATGACGTGATTCCACAAAATCAACATATCTCATTAAAACGAGAAACATCAACAAGTTGGTATGTAGTTATAACAAGAAACGTCCATCTGGTGTTAAAAGGAGAAATTTAAATTACCAGTGATAATGTGTTTAAAGGAATAATTTAACATTTTGGGAATTACACGTATTCTCTTTGTTGCTGAGAGTTAGAGAAAACAAATACCAATATCATATGTGTCTGTTTGATATGAAGCTGGAGGCGGGAGATGGTTAGCTTAGCTTAGCACAAAGACTGGAAACAGGGGGAAACAGCTAGTCTGGATCTGTCTGAAGGTATTAAACTCCACCTACCAGCAGCTCTGCAGCTAATGCTGTTGTTCATTTAATCCGTAAAAATGGCGAGTTGTGGTTTTATGGAGGATTAATGTGCCGGGTTATTTCTTGATGGGTGCAGTGATTTCCCAGAGTCTCTGCTGGTTGCCTAGCAACCTCACGGTAATGACATAGGTCACAAGTTCTCCCTGTTTCCACGTCTTTATGCTAAGCTAAGCTAACTCCTCTGGCTCCAGCTTCATACTGTGTTTAGGGTACAGATGTGAGAGTGCCGTCGATCTTCTCAACTTGGGCAGCGAGTTTCCCCACAATGTTGAACTATTTCTTTAAATGCACATTCATCTCAGCCTCTCTCTCTCTCTCATCAGCATCCCAACCAAGTGTCCCTCTCTATTGACCTTAGTACCCTCCCACACCATATATTGTCCCTCTGAGGCTATATATTTTGTGATAACATGAAATGGATTTATTTGAAACAATTGTCTTGTCGTTATCATAGTGGCAGCAAAATGCTGCAGTACAATTTTCTTTTCAAGAAAACAATTGCTCCTTCAATTTGACTTTTCTCCCAAGAAAATCCCCTTTGAGGGTATTTAATCCATAACATATATAATAGAGTATAGCGTGTCGAACAGTGTGTGCTACTCTCTACTCGTGAATAAGGGATCTAGTCGTCAAAATACAATATGACAGAAAAGGCATTATCACCGCACTTACTTTTTTTTGGTTCCACTGTAGATGACACTGAAGAAATGTAACAAAAAACACCTTAATGTGCTCTCACTGTAATTTACCAGTCCTGCTTTTACTGCTGAGTGTACATGCAAAGGTTACGATAGGCCTCTAATGGCCTTTCCATGCATTACTTCTGTTTATCCTGGCAGAGTGCGGACCACTTTCACACCATAAATAAGCAAAGAAGTGGCCTGACCCACTGCTGGATGGAGCTGCCATCTATTAAACTTTATATTGAATGTGGCGAACATTGCTGCGCCTGTTGAATCTACTTTGTTGAAACAGAAGTCTCCCAGTGGTAACAGCCAGCCACCGAGACTTACTTTTCAAAGAAAATACACATTTAAGAAGGGTTGGAGCAGGGTTTGAACCCCCCAGTCAACACCTTAAGAGACACCTAAAAATAGCCTGGTGGTTGGTGGTTGGCTTGGCTGGTGGAGTCACAAATTCAACCCTGTTTTCTCTCTTTATATTGATCCCCAGCCCTGAGCGTCTAACTGTGTTACAAGCCATTGGGCTTTATAGCCTGGTGAAGCTATGGAGATATCTCACAACTTGCCAATAGGGCTGGAAATCCATATCTGCTTTTACTACCCCGCCTAAATCACAACAATGCTATGAAATCTAATGAGCTAATCACTCAGGGCTGACATGTCGGGCTGTTTTCAATACTCTGTTGGGAGCTGCAAGACGGATAACCCAGATTTAGAAAACCAATGAACCTACGCAAGGTATGAAGGTGACAACCTGTTTTTGCATTTTAGTTTGACAGCTCTAAGTGACAATTTATTCCACAATAACCTCTATTTATGGAAAATCACACCCCCTCAATCTGCAGCACTGGGTCAGAATGGTGAAAAGGAGTTTAGGCTTATCCTCCTGTAAATGGGTTTTGAATACATTGGTTAAGTGTCATAAAGGGTAAAGTGTGCATCAACACTGATGAGCTACAGTATAGGACATACCATTTATTCACTGTCCCATTATCTCTGATCTCTTTCCTCTTGGTAACCTGAAGATTCCCTCAACAAACTATTTCATGTAACAGAGCTGAACTCTCTACTGCATTTTGTGCCCTGAGTGACAAGAAAGTCTTTTTTTACCTTTACAAATATTAGAATTACTACTTACTTTATAACATATTTTAGCATGAAAGCATGCAAGCATATCTCTAAAGAATCCAATCATCAGATCTCAGCAGGTGTAAATGCAGTCTGTATAGCATGACCTCATTCTTAAGAAAAAAACAGAGAGTGGAATCCAGCAGGTTTCCATCCAAAGGTGGCACATACCGGATTTTCAGAAAATTGTTAAAAAGAAAATGTGAATAAATGTGTGTTTCCATCCACTAATGTTATGGGAACATTTGGTTCATGGAGATGGACAAAAGAGGAGCACACAATGACACAAAGAGCTCTAGTCAAAACTCAAACAGTGGAAAACACGATTTGAAATATGGCATTCATATTTGTCTCATGTATTAATGTGAGGAAGGTTACAGTCTCTTTATCGCCCCACACGGATCTGAGGTTTTCATCTACGGCTAGTTTTCGTCTCATCAGTGGAGCAGAAGCATAAGTGGCGTTTAAGTCACATGCTTCATGTACGGCATGATTTATTCGCCAAGTGTGTTTCCACTGCATGATTAAAAAAAACAACCAATAGACCAGTAATTGTTACATCTGGTTTTTCTTGGTGTTTTTATCTGATGTTTTTATAACTGTAAGGCAAAATGAGGCAACAAAAATAGATGTCTGGGTTGGCATGGTTGTGTTGCGTTTTTCCCAAAAATTCCTGTATGGTGGGTTAAAGCTACAATCGGTAACTTTAATCAAATATAACTTTTTGTCATATTTGCTTAAACTGTCTCTATATGATGACAGTAGTACATGAGACAGGTAATCTGTGGAAAAAAATCTGGCCCCTCTGCCTCCTTTTAGTGCTCCTAATGGCATTTACGACCAATCAGAGCCGAGCAGTCTCTAACGCAGCTCTCAATCACTGCTCGTGAAGCTCAAACTCTGATCAAACGGTCAAACTAGGCAGCGCTGATCAAATACGAATCAATATTCTGTCACTGTAACGCCTATTTCTCTCCTCAATTTTTTACAGAAACATCTTGTAGTGTACTGTTTAGCTGTAAAATGAGAAAGTTTGTGACCCGGACAGCCATGTTGAGTCCAAGCACCGCCCACCTGCCAGAGCTTTGGGCATGGTGGAATCTTGCAAATGCCATTAGGAGCACTAAAAGGAGGCAGCGGAACCAGATGTTTTCACAGATTATGTCAGGATATAGTGACAGTTTGAGCAAATATGACAAAAAGTTGTGTTTTTTTTAAGTTACCGACTGTAGCTTTAAATTAGAGAAGAAGAATATGTACGTCCTGCTGGAATGAAACCATAAGTCTAAAACAAAAGACTGATAAGCCAGTTAGCAGCGTGAATGTGTACACTCACTTGTGACGACGTTCTGAGAGGCAGGCGGTCCACGCTTGTTGTTCTTCACCACCTCCAGCTTGACCTCGTACTCCTGGCCGGGGCCCAGGCCCGACTGCTCAAAGGTGGTCTCTGGACGGCCGAGGGAGCTGAGAATCTCACCATCTTCCTCTTTCTGCCAGCACCGAAAAACACCAGTCATCAACCACTACAAAGACAAGCCCTGGCATAATGTGCGGAGTGGGAGGAAAAAAACTGCCAAATCATACATAATGGCGCTCTGGGTGGCGTTTGGACTTAAGAGTTGACAGGGAACTCGGTTTAATAGAGTGCGGCTTTGAGTAGATCCCCGTAGCACCGCTTGGGAAAGTTTCTATGAGCACTCAAAAAAGAAAATAAAGCGTTACACAGAGTTACATTCACTCTGTGCCGTATGGTCATCGGAGCTGTCAGGACATGCTAACCGTTTTAACTGCTGTGTTTTTGCACGCTGGCTCGGCTTAACTATTTCCCACAGGATACCCACCATGATCCTCATGTATGCACATTCAGCAATTACTGAATTTGAAGTAGGGGTCTGCAGTGGGACCATTTATGGTTTCTACCAGAGGAAAATGTGCATAATGGTAGGCTGTGGTGGGCTCCAGAGTTCAACCCGCTCCTGGAATACAGAAGCTCCATTAATATATGGGGTAGCGGGACTCACTGTGTTTCTGAAGATGAGGTTCCAGCCATCGAAGGGAATGTCCAACGGGTCCCACTGCACCTCCACGGACGTCTCCCGCACTGATTTGAACTTGAGTCCCTCTGGCTCAGGCAGATCTGGGAGGCATAGAAACAAAACTCTGACTACATGTCATCTAGCTTTACACACTGCATTTTGTAAAGTGCCACAGAGGAGATTGACATACGTGTCGCCACCCTAGCGCTGACAGGAAGACTCTTCTTGTTGTTGAGCACAGCATAGACGCTGATCAGGTACTCTACGCCAGGCTCAAGCTCCCGAATAGTGGTCATCTTCCGGTCCCCAGGCACCCGCGTCTCCAGCTCCAAACCTCCGGGGGCCGTTGGCACGTAGGTGATCAGGTACTCGGCCACACGCATCTCATTCTCCCAGGATAGGTCCACCGCCTCTGGGGTGACCTCCACCACTGTCAGGTCCTTGGGTGGTGAGACTATGGAGAAACACTGAAAATCAGTGATCTGTACTGAGGGGGTTTAAATGTTAGCAGCATAGTAATGGGAGTTTCCTCCAAATATTGCATGGTTTAGAAATGTGACGATGGGTAGATATAAAAGAAAAGAAAGAAAAGATAAGATAACATTGAGTTGATGCCTCTAGAATTTGGATTGAAGTGACTTTTTCTTGTAAAGCTCACTGAAGGCTGATGTTGTTATAAAATATAAGCTAGTAAAGTAATAATTTCGAAGATTTTCATTTAAATAAATGTCTGTTACGTCACTATCTATGGCTTTATGAGGTAACAATGGTGATTGAGCCTATTACAGTATTATGAACTAGGTATTCAAAATTCCAGGGAAATGGCAATACTTTTTGGTTCTCTGGGAAGCAGGATCCAAAAACACACCTGCAATTACCGCTTATCGCCATAGGTGCCGCCAAAGTGAACAAATTTAACGAATTAGTGTTTTTTCCATTAATCTAAGATAAAAAAAAAAAATGTATGACAAAATTCATACATATTTTTTTAACCCTTTAAGAATGTTTAGTGATTTTAAGTTGGAAGATATGCAACACATTTAACATTTAAGCCTTGAAAAGAGTGTTTTCATAGAGCTTGCATTGCTTGATCTGGTCCCTACTGTATGTTGCAGATGATTTGTTCCAGCTGTGCCTCATCTTTGGAACTTTCTGGTGTAAATTCACCCCTTGCCCCTCGCCAAGGGCAGTTTTCCAATCAGTGGTTTCCACAACCACAATGTAATATTTTTCCATGTGATTTTACAGAAACTAACTAAGCATTGTAAACCAAATAATCAATTCACTGTAGTCAGTTTTAACGGGAAATCAAAACCACATTTGCCAATTATATTAAATAGAAACATATTTCATTCATTTGTAGAAATAGAGACAGGCCTTATTTGTACTATCAAGTGAAAATGTTTCTAGACAATATTTTTCAATGTCATTTGTAAAAGACGAAAGAACAAATGTTCATTCACCAGGGTTCATTTTCAGATTTCAAACTAAATTGAATTACATTTTTTCATCCAAGTCTACTTTGCATGTCTGTGATGTTGAAAAGCTCACTGTAGGAGTGTATAATGATAAAAGACAAAAAGCTCCTAGCCCGCTATAAACTCCCCCTAGGATGTAACTGAGGACTGTTCGGCCCGATTCATTTTGAAAGAGTAACGGCAGACTTTTGTGTTTATGGAGCTGGCCCAACTTTGCTGCAATCCAGCCAAAAAAGTAGCATTGTGAACATCCCCACAGCCGGGGTCGTGTCTATTTGTGTTTTACCAAAAAGCTGCACTAATCAGTATTTTTTATAGGAGAGCAATGGGTCAAACAACTAATGTGAAAAGAGACACTCAGTTATAAATCCACAGAGACTTCTGCAGTCCCCCCTCAGCTCTACGGAACACTTTTAGCCTCGCTCTCACAAACCCTGTTTTCACCCACAGCAGGCAGCTGTTTTAAGCAATTAAAAAAAAAACAACTCTAAAAACTCACTGTATACTACCTGCCAGCTCCAAAGAACAGACAGACACAGTTAGAGACTAGTTGGAGAACACAGTGGAACATTTAGTAGCTAAAAAGGCAGATATCTTCTTCGGGAGTTGGTGGAGACCAAAACAGAGCTAAAACGGAGATTGAATTTTAGACTACTACATTCACGTCACCAGGAGCAAGACTCCAAATAGTCTCCTGATAATGTTGCTCTGTGGATGTGTAAACAGGCAATATTTTGCTGACATGTAGCTATATCAACTTTACAGGTGAGAATATGTCAAGTATATGTCATTTTTAAGCTTGTTTTAATTTTGCAGCACCCACCGGTACTATAATGAAGTAGACTGTATGGTCTGAATAGCACATCTCAGAATTAATTGTGTTAAATGAACCTCTGGAAAGCTGCTCAGCACGTATGCACAATCTATCTTACCGTCAGAGCAGTCCTCCCCAATGAAGCCCTCGTTGCAAACGCACACTCCGTTCTCACAGTGTCCCTGGTTCTGGCAGTCTTCTGGACAGGTCAGCATGGAGCAGTCCGGTCCGGTGAAACCTTCATAACACACACAGGTGCCATCGACGCAGTAACCTCTATCGAGACAGTTCTGGGGACATGTCTTCTCACTGCAGTCCTCGCCAGTGAAACCCTTATGACAAACACATTGTCCGTTCACACAGCGACCGCGGTTCTGGCAGTCATTGGGGCAGGTCAGCTCGCTGCAGTCTTTCCCAGTGAAGCCGACGAAACAGACGCACTTGCCGTCCACACACTCTCCACGTCCCATGCAGTCTTTTGGACAGGTCTTGATGCTGCAGTCCTCCCCAGCATAGCCTCTTTCACACATGCACTGTCCGTTAACACAGCGGCCGCGGCCTTGGCAGTTGTTAGGGCAGGAGACCTCGCTACAGTCTTCGCCTTCATATCCAACGTCACATACACATTCTCCGTTAATGCACTGGCCCCTGTTGCTGCAGTTGTCAGGGCACGAGAGGATGGAGCAATCTTCACCCTCATATCCTGGATCACAGATGCACTTTCCGTTGAAGCAATGGCCTCTGTCGTTGCAGTTCTTGGGGCAGGTGAGCTTCGAACAATCCTCTCCACTGTAGCCGGTCTGGCACACGCACTGGCCATTCACGCACATGCCACGGTTGTTACAGTTGCCGGGACAAGTGAGCTCACCACAGTCTTCCCCGGCGTAGCCCTCTTCACAGTAGCAGGTGCCGTTGATGCAGCGTCCGCGGTCGTAGCAGTCATTTGGACAGATGAGTTCGGAGCAGTCGAAGCCCGTCCACGGCTCGTCGCAAACGCACTCGTCGTCTACGCAGCGTCCGCGGCCCAGGCAGTTGTTGAGGCAGTTGGTCTGTGTGCAGTCCTCACCGATGAAGCCCTCCTCACAGAGGCAGGACCCTTCAACGCAGTGGCCATAGTCGCCGCAGTCCAGCAGGCAGAGCTCGATACTGCAGTCGTCCCCGCCAAAGCCCTCAAAGCATTCACATTTACCATCCACACAGCGGCCCTGGTCCTGGCAGTCGTTGGGGCACTCAGGTTCAGTGCAGTTGGGGCCCTTCCATCCAGGCTCACATACGCAGCTGCAGGTGTCAGCGCTCCAGTTCCCACGGCCATTACAGTAGGGCTTAGTGGACACTTCACCTGGGGGGGAGGCAAGAAAGGAAAAGGAAGTATTGTGAAGCTGTGTGATCACAAATCGTTCGGTAAAACAATGTATGCAATGCATACACAAACTCTAGCCACATATCTAAGGCAACTATCTGCCCTATCATCAAACGATACTAAAAGGACAACAGTCCCTTCGAATAAAAGTGAGCATTAGGTCTGAATGAGAGACAGCGTTAACGCAAACTGGGGGAATCCACAGCATTTAGAAGACTAAAGGCACTCTTCTTCACCTTCTCCAGCAGCACTCTTTTTCAAAAGTATAAAATACGTTTTTGACTGCTTCCTAACTTCCAGGTGGTTTCAGTCCATTTCAACAAACTATGACATTGTATTCACAGAGACATGAAATAGTCTTGACAGAGTGAGCGTTTCCAAACTTGATGATGGATGCAAAGATGCTCTGACAACCCATAACTGACAGTCGGCGGCTAAGAAGCTTTGCATTCAGAATGTTGTTCAAATTCAAGTCAGACAAGCAATAAGCTAACTGAGACGTCTTGAAAAGATTTCTTTTTTTTTCCATCAGTTGTTCTGTTTTGTTGTTCTTGAAAATATGAAACATGGAAATGTTTGTTACGTTTGGATACTCTGTACCTACATCTCCAGTAATAAAAACAACTTTTGAGAAATAGATTTCAGTTGACTTCATGAAGTCAAGTAAAGTAGTTAGTAAAGTAGAAACACATTAATAACAGTCCACCAGCACATACAGTGAAAGGTATAGCCCTACCTGTAACCTGAGCTCCACAGCAGCCTGACCCGCTGCTGCACTGCTCTCTCAGACTAGACAGCTCTGACTCCAGCATCTCCAGCCTGTTCAGGATATCCTTGAAGTCCGGCAGCTGGCTGTCGCAGCCGCACGCCTGCTTGGGGATATTGATGCGGTGGGTGAAAACGATCTGATTGTCGCCATCCACCGTGTGCTCCATGTGCTCGGTGTTCTGCATGTCCATCGGGGCGCTCTTGTGCTTGAGCTCGGCATCGCCGGGCGAGTCGAGGTCCACGGAGCAGAGGGACGTGGAGGGCACGTTGATGTTGTAGACGTGGTTGAACACCACCGGCTGGTCGGGGTGGGGCAGGGTGAGGTTCTCCTGGGTTTTCTTAGGCATCAGGGCCTCTCTACGGTGCCGGATGACCTTCTTGACCAGGCCGGCGGTGGAGAGCTCGAGGAGCAGCGCCACGGTCACGCAGCCGAAGAGGAAGCCTTTCGTCCCCATGGTGACACCCGGACACTGCAGGCTTCTGAGGAAGTAGCAGCTGAGTGAAGACTATTCAGGTATCAAATAGGTGTTCTTGTCCTGAGTCTTGGAGTAAAAGAAAGTACAGACAGAAGGGAAATTTAAGACGATCACTTCTTTACAACTTTGTCACATAGTTCTTATTTATGTCTTTATGTTCAACACATAAAGTGCAATACACCCAGAGTACTGTTGGATATTCACTCTTCTGGTTTGCCCTTGCCATTCAGGGTATATTCATTAACACATACATACACACTGGGGGCCATAGCTGGACTGAAATATTACAGTATCCCACTGAAAAGCAATTAACCTTCTTCTGTTGCCCCTAACAAAGGACCACTCCATATCCTGTTGCTGCCTCTGACCCATTTTAGCCCCTCTGCTCTTCAAAGGAGGAGACACACACTTAGCAGATGACATTCTTCTCACAATTCCTCCGAGGACCCGAGAACAGCAGCAGCTATACTGCAGAGGTGGCGTGTGACCTTGGCGATCTGAGGCTTTCTTTTCCTGACCGCGTTGAGACAGGTTGCCACGAACAGCTCGGCAACACCTGCACAGTAGGGAGCCTCCTCTTTTGTCTGCAGTCCAGACCGCAAACCCCAAGCTGACAGATTAATACCGGTGTATGGTTCGACCATCTGTGGGCTTCCTGTAAAGCCCAGAGGTCGGCACAAACTTCCCCTGCTACCTGCAAACAGTCAGGTCAGCATTCCCGGACTGTTCTCCTGACAGCCACTGGGTTTTTTCTGTTATTCCTGTAACATGATTCTTTTCGTTTTCACCAAACGCTTTGGAAACATGAGTCTTTTAAAAGGTCTGCTGGAAAAATGTGCTGAGGTTGGCCGGCCTTAAAACCTCATGTTTTTGCAAGCCACTTAATCTAGCGTTAAACTAAATATACAGATAGGTTAAAGGTTGCTGGTAGGCGTTATTCATGAAAAAGAGGACTTACTCTTGAAGCATTTTTTCCTCTAATAATCCTGTTTCTAGTTATTTCTGTGCGGAAAGATGATGAGACATAAAGTCAAATTCTTGGCCTGTCAGTGCTGGAACCAAAGGGAGAACAAAATGATGAATATATATTCCATGCATGCAAAGTGTCTGGATCAGCCTGAGTTTTACATAATACACTTTTTAAGTCCACCTTGTCAGAGATGCTGACACCAATCATTTCCTATACCTCTAATAAAGCCAATGTGTGCCTTGGCTGCTCCAAAAGGTTAATAGCAGCGGTTAGCAGCCAACGTGAAAATGTCTGGCTAAGCATACATCGCATAGTCCACAAGCCCTGCGGTGGAATATGTATGAAAGGGTTTAATTTTTTCTCCGCTACACCTGACTTAGTCGCAGTGATGTGGATGCGGTAAAAACACAGGGCATCTTTACCGGCCATTTTCATGTGTGCAGGAACAGGGAGGCTGACAGTCAGCAGATAATATTCCAGGAAGAGGTGCTGGGTCTCCTCATCCCGGCCTGACGTGTGATTAGGCAAGCTGACAGATGAGCTCAGCTTGGAGGGATCCCACGGCTACAACCCCCCCCACACACACACACACACACACACACGCACATACACACACACACGCACACACACGCCCCCTGCACCCCCCAGCCCCCTGATTAGACAGGCAGGGATGAGCGCCTCCATGATGGGTAGACTGTAAAAGTGCTAATGTGGCTTGCTGATGGGAGCGCTGAGGATCTGGGCCCTCGGGGGTCCCGGCCCCCCCCCCCCCCCCCCCCCCCCCCCCCCCCCC
>CAKAOH010039139.1:74413-119942 GCA_916701665.1 Sebastiscus tertius | reverse complement strand
CCCCCCCCCCCCCCCCCCCTCGGTGTGTAAATGCTGTAAATATTCAACGACTACAACTCAAGTCCCAGGACTGTATGTTAAACAGGTCTGATAGGATGCACATGCTTTCTTTTCATTTCTGAAGAATTTATCAAGCTTGCCTAGTTTTGTAGGTCACCACGACAAAAACTCAGCTTGCCTTCTTTGGTACAGTATCCAAATCTGGGTCGCTGGTATAAGGGGCTGAATGAAGGGTTATTGTCTGGGGCTCTTTTCACCTTGAGATACTGTCACATTGTAACAAGGGGAAAGTGACCAGGAAATGGGCCTCTGTCACGGACACTCACTACCATGTCAAGAATCATGAAATCGCACTTTAAAAGGTGCAATGTGTAATGCCTGGTTACATGCTCCAAAAAAATAGGGGGCTGAATAGCATTTCACCTCTTCTACTCCACTGGGTCCATACAATCTACATTTACCGTCATCAGTTATGAAAAGAAAAGCGTGTGCCGGGCAAAATAACACCGCTATCTTATAATCTTCACGTGTGGTGTCGGCCTGTGGTTTACGTTACCATCTGTGTGTTTACTGTGACACTAATCGGGGGCTGTACAGGCTGTGTACGTTTTGATAGTTTGTCTATTGGATTAAATCCAAAGTGAAAGAAACGAGAAAACAACGACTCGTATTTTCGTTTCGTCCTCCCTGCGAAGGGTGGGCGGCGGCTCCGGGAGACGGACCTTCAGTTAATGGTTAGCCGTCACCCGCCCTCCTCCCGGAATAGTAGTCTCCCGGCAGCGGGGAGGACAATACAAAAATATACAGCCAGTAAACAAACTGACAAAATGTACACGGACCCTGTACCTTCAACGTGATTAACAAGGCAAAAGTGAGCTTGGCTCACTTACTTGCGCTCACTGCTTGACCCCTACTAAAGTAGTGCCAAAGGTTTTGCACTTTTGGAAAAATTGTAAAAATGTTGGGCAACCTGGGCTTCTAACCCCCAAAAGGCACAACTACACCAAACTGTCAACCATCATACCAAATTTTAAGTTCCTAAGTTAAATAGTTTTCGAGTTCTGCTGCGGAAACGAAAGAGTGACATGCGAACGGGCGGGACGGAAGAACACGTGGAGCGCTATATAACCCCAACTACATTGTCACGGGGGGTTAACAAGCCCTCGGGGCAGCTCTACATCTTGGTCCTCTCATGTTGGACTGAGGGCAGACTGGACGCTACAGTTACTCACTATCACCTCTCAGAGGAACAAGTGGTATTACAAGACAGGACGGGCCAGTGCTAGCTGGTTAGAATGCTCATTTCAGTAAATATCTCTGCAACACAATACATAGACGTCTTTGACATAACGTCAACACTGTAACCTCTTCACATTCTTCACATAAACTAAAATGCTGGCCAGATCTCACACATTGCACCTTTAAAGAGCTCATATCCCAAAGAACCACAAATCCACAAGAACTGGAATCTGCTGATAAACATTTTTATCACAATCAACTTGCCTGCAAGGTGAAAGAAAACCTCCCACACATGTCCTGAGCTAGAGCAGGTGAATATTGATTTGGATCCTGTATCTCCACCAAGGTCATAGCCACATAAGATAGTGAGTTGCTGAGGACAGCACTATGGTTGTGAGTTATAATCATCAAACACAGAAATGAATTTCCAGGAAGAGGTACGGCTTGGGTTGACTGCTCAACGCACGATCGATGGCATCGTTGTTGCTTGTCAGAAAAGGTTTTTCAAATTTTATCACCTCACGCTCTGGAAGACACACGCCGTCTTTCTCCTTCTGCTCTTTTATGACCGACGCAGCCGTCACTGTTGTGCTGAACCACAAAAAAACCCCAACGGCAGAATAAAGAATTAAATTGCTCGCTTAATGGCTGAAGAGATGCAGTGTTAGAAAACAAGACAAAGAGGCAATCAGTTTCGACTCATTTCATGTGAGGGAAACAACTCAGCAGGTAAGACGAGGCTGAATGGTTCAAATATGGCAGTGATGTGGTCGGGCCGTGACATTAGGACACAGCTAATTGGGAAAAGACAAGCTTCCCCTCAGTCTGCTCCTCCTCTGGAAAATCTGCCTGCTTCTGTCTGACAGATGTATATTTGAAACGCAGGTTGGGTGCGGCAGGTCAGCACATGTTTCCCAGACCAACATGAGTGGCCAATACAAATATGATCTAAGCTGAAAAATCTGTTCTTTCTGAGCTCGTGGAACCAGACTCATAGATTAGTTGGATAAATATGTTTTTTAAGCTTCATTATTGCAAAATCTCTGTCCCATCGAGTTTGTTTTGTCTTTAATGGTGAATTTAAAGCTGTACTATTTAATATTTCTATATCAGCAATGGATCCAATCACTAAGTGTAATGTGGAGGTTACTCATAGTGACAAACCTCAGCTCATTGTTCTGGTTCAGTCTCACCGATCTGCTGTTTTTAAGATGATAATATTCAGCCTTGGATATTTGATGTTTGACCAATAAAGCGTCTATAATCTATATTTTCTATTTTACAATAACAATGGAACAAATGACTATGTGCAATGTGAAAGGTTTCACCTGTAGTGACGAAGCCACAGAGGATTATTACCTGACTCTGCAGTTCCTCTCAGTTCTATAGAGCGTTTTAGCCTCTTTCAGCTCATTGTGTTGGTTTTACAGCCCACTACTGTTGGTAGTTGGTAGAAAGCTCCGATAAACCCACTGTACACTACCTGCTCAGTACCAGACTAGCTATAGCTGGAGACAAAAGAGGAACATCTAGCAGCTTAAAAGAGACAGAGCCTTTTCTTTGGTGGTGACAAATCAAAGCTTAAAGGATGTGAATACTGGACTTACACTTGCCAGGTGAGCTGAAAACCAACTCTGCAAATGTCAATGATGAATGGACTTGCAATTTTATAGCTCTTTTCTAGTCTTATGATCACTCAGAAGTGATTTAGGCATCATGTCAACATTCACACAAACATTGATGGCAGAGGCTGCCATACAAGGTGCCAACCTGCCCATCAGGATTTAATCTAGATACTCAGTTACACACCAATGGCTCAGCAGTCAGGAGCAATTTGGGGTTCAGTATCTTGCCCAAGGACACTTCGACATGTGGACTGAACCGCCGATCGTCTGATTAGGGATGTCATGATACCATAAATATAGTAGTCAATATTTATACGAGTGAAACTCCACGATTCTAGATACCAATTGGATAATATGGTAAAACATCAAAAGTAAAACAATAAATCCCATGAACTCCAACATTCACTCCTTTATTACCGTTTGCATACCATTTTTTGTTAAACAGGTCATAATTCTCTCTCTATTTATTTACATTGCTGTGAGAATCTGTCTTTCAGTCAACTGTATTTATTCAAGTTTCTCACGAAAAACTAAATTTTACAAGATCATATCGGAATACATCATGATAACATTAGAGTTTACCTTCGCCCGATGCTCAGTTTTACTGAATAGAGCCTGAATGCATCATGATGTAAATCCACGGCACCTCCCGTGTTGAAATCGGCAGGACGACAGCTAGTTAATGTTAGCGGTTAGCTCCGTGCAGGTCTGTGCTGCTTACCGGCTGCTAACGTTAACTAGCTGCCGATTTCAACTGGGATTTGCTGTTCACAATTATCAGGGAAAAATAGGGTGCATCCCCTGGACGTGTCGATAGTGCGATTACTGCGTCCCATACATGTTCTATTATCCCCGGGACGACGGAACGCTGTTAGTCTCTCATCTGTTAGTCTTTAAGTTTTAGTTTTAGTTTTGAGTGTTGGTCAGAACAAACTTTAATATTTTAATATGTCAACATGCAGCATTATTCACGACCTTCTGATTTGTTTTAGATCACACTTTAATGGAATAATTGTAAAAATAATTTGCAGATTAAAGATTGGGAAGGTAACATTGGAGAAACCTGCAAGAGTACGCCAGATTTTTTAAATTATCAAAACCAAAAAACCCAGGCAGTGTTGCCAATTCTTTTCTAATGAAAGTTGCTAGCAGCACTAGCTCCAAAAGACACTAAATACAAAGAGAAAGTTGCCAAATTGGCAACACTGGCATCTGTCTGTCTCTTCAGGGCTCCCTCCTAAACCACTTCCCCAAAATGATCATTATGAATGTGAACGGTGAACATGTCTATTGTTAGTACTCACAGCTGTCAAGCTAGCAGCTGGTGGAAATGACATGCACGGGCAGAGCGCTCGCAGGCAGGTAGGCAGGTAGACAGGCAGGTAGCACTCAGGCCGATTGAAATTATTGGACAGGTTTATTATTACAGTCCTGCAACAGCCACAGATACCGGATTTTTTTTAGATTTTTTTTTGTCAGAGCATTTTATTTATTGATTGCTGTCAGGATGTAATGAGAATTTCAACAAATATAACTAAAAATGTTATGTAGAAGATTACTTATCATGCCTTTAATCAATGAAATGAATGATAATCATAAACTGCAGCCCTAAACACATAATCTACAACTACTTTGTGAGATGACAATCTGTCAGTAACGTGTTTACTGATTATTCTGCTAACCCCAAGAGGCCAAAAAAAATATTATTAATGCTTTAAAGACTAATTTTGAACTCTGATTTAAATTATGATTGACAGTTTATTGAAAATACAATTACTTAGGATGCCCCAATAGAATTAGAGGATTATTTTCACCGAGGTCAGGATGACACTTTAAGATAGCCAGGCCGTATGAATGCAATTACTATAATTACATTCAACTTTTGACAAAAGTTCTTTGCCTTTGAAGAATAAAATCTTTCCATCCCCTCTCTCACCTCACAAATCTAACTGAAGGCACTGACGGAAAATCAATAACGCATATCAATATTTCCACTACAACGCTCTATCATTATTTCCCAGATGGTAAAAAATTAATAATAATTTGACTTGCTAAACAGATGTGAAATGGGGAATACTTTCTTTTTGATGGATGAAAAGGAGGCTGTTTCATCAAACCAAGACTGTGCTCATTGGCTCTCGGCTGTGACCCCATTGGGTCTGATGACACAGATAGCGGGGGAGTGGTGGGGGTTAGTGTGTTCATGGCTGATAAGGCAGACGAAGGAGGCTGGATCTGAGATACCGGCAGAAACACTTATCTGGGTACTCGGAGAGAGCGCTCTGCCAAGGCTGAGCCCTATCGCGCACACAGAACCGCCAGAGTGCTTTGGAGCCAGAGCTGACATGTTTGACTGATACCACACCAAAAAAGTCTATTTCTTCAACCAAAACCAATTTCCGACTTTGACACCAAGATACGGAGAAAACGAATGTGGAGCGAACGAGAGCGCTCACTGGGTCAATCGCACAGCAGACAGTCAAATCTCAATTTAGTTTTTACTGCATTGTGATTTGACTCGCGGCTCGCCCTGAGGCCCATCGATGTTCTTTATGGCCTGTCCCCCTGCGGCGCCTCCGTCTTGCGCTGCTGTTCTCGCTGGGTCCAGATGGAGAGGTTGGAAGCTAGTCATTGTTCATGAGCTTTTTAACATGCTGGGTGCTGGTGACCTACTGTTTATTAGCCTAACCCCTGTGTGGTGTGGAGACTTGGCAGCCTCATACAGCCTTTACAGCACATCCACCTGCTGTTTTCTCCAGACACGTGTAATTGCGAAGCCCTCCGTTCTACCTACTTCCTCCCCTCAGCTTTCACGCTGCACCACAATTACTATAAAAATGCGGCTTGTACCTGGCTGCCTGCCTGTGTCGTAATGCTACACAGAGGTATTGACTTCTGGGACTCGTCTAAGCTTACCGTGTAACTAACACCTTCCCTCTCAGGTAATCAGCTGCAAGGTGAGAGCACAATCTCCCCTCAATCTCCAGAGAGCGTTTGGCTGGCTTATTTCGTCACTCGCTTGTGAACTTTTGAACATGGAAATGGTACCCGTGTATTTTCTCAAGTGGCACCAACAGCAGATGTAACATAGAGAAGTGTGGAAATTCATCAGAAAGCATGAGTCCTTTGACCTTCAGACTGAAAGACACTATAAACCAACATTATTTGCTTTTTTTGTACCAAACGAAACCATTTTCAATCTAGAGGACAGAACCCCCCCTCTCTATGTGGAATATCTGAGACGTTTGAGTCGTACAGACTACAACGGTAAATTCAGACATTGGAGGGAGAGATTTCTTGATAAAGTCCAAAGAATGCTGAGTAACCATGTAGAGGACTTTGCAAGGCCTTTCAAAGACTGCATATTTCAGCACTTTACACTGGAGGTTTATTGGTTGCTTCCATTCAAACAGGATGGAAAGGATTTTTTTTTTCTCTCCACTATAAATGGAAGCGAGCGTGTTGGCTGTGATACCCGGACATCTGTTTGTCCTTGTCTGTGATGAAAGCCCGGAGCGTGTTGCGTGTCCAAATTGGGAGTGCCTTCCATTCAGACACTTGTATGAGCCTAATGACCCCGGTCCCCGGGGTCGGCTCTTCATTGGCTTCCCCGGTTTTTTACCATTTTCCCCAATTTAAATTGTCTGCCCCTCTCAAAAGGGCCCCCATCTTGTTCCAAGAACATTATGGCTCATGCATTCCAATGTGCGAGGTCACTGGTGGAGGCAAAGTGTCAGCAAGAAGTGTCTACCACATGTGTTCATCTATTGGATGCCTCCAATGGAGGGCCGGGCAATACAAAGGCATCCCGGATCCCACAGCTCCAAGACTTCCACTCTTTTTTCCCGTGGCACATTAGCATCGGAGGAACATTAGAAACCATCTGGAATGCTTTAAAACACTGGATTTCTTTGAGGGGGGTCTTTGTTCTGTGGTGATGAGTAATCTGACTGGGCCTGAGTGGGACACATGAAAAAGACTGTGGTGACTTTAGTGGGGATAGTATACTCATTGGTGCCTTACAAATATTTAGTTGAACAACAAAGGGACACGACCCTTTGATCCTTCAAGTTTAGCCAAGAATCTTAGAATCGGAGAAGATGGGATTCTTCTTCCTTAATCTGATTTTCCGTAAAATGAGCTTCATTCAGATACGTCATGTAAAAAGAGTGACATCTACGACTAAAACTCGCTGAGGCTGATGGGAATGTCATCATTCATTTTTTTATGTTTTTGGTGTCAAAAAAGTATTGGACAAATCAGAATTCTGAGCTGCTTGAGGAAAAGTCACCAAAACCACAAATCTCTGTTTTAATATCTATACCTCAGGTAGTGATTTCTGTTTGACTCTCCTCTTAACATTAGACCTTAAGTTGCAATGTGCTCAATGTGTCTTTTGGTTTACTAGATTCAAGGTACTGAGAAACATCTGGACCACAGGTGGTCATATAAACTGTTCAGCATAGTCCTGGTGAAATCATCCAAAGATGTTCTCATAAATGTAATGGGATGTCTGACTAAATTTCACTGAACACCACAGTATTTAAACACAAACCAGCGACTTATGTTGAAGAAGAGAGACAAAGGGAAGGGCATGAGAGGAGGCGACAATGAGAGAGTCTGGATCAGCCTGAATTAAACATTTCTGCATCTCTCCTGAGTCTTACCCAGTATGGCTCATGTGGAATACCCACGATTACGGTTTGCTTTCAATCACCAGTGAAGGAGCTAAGTGGGGTTAAAGACAGTCACCCTCTCAGAGAGCTTTGTGGGGCGCGGAGCGTTGGGAGCTAACAGCTGTCCAAACAAAGGCCTGTTTCCCACTCATCGTTATGCCGAGTGTCACTGTCAGTGGCTACTCGTATGCGTAGCCAAAGCATCATGAAACATTAATGCACCAAGGCTGCACTGCTGCCGATGATCGGACAGCAGAAATTACCAGTATGTGAAACTCATGTTCGTGTTATCTCCTTAAATTGTGAAATTAGTCAAAATTAGACAAAATCTTCCAAGAGATATTTCAGATGGATCGAGTGAACCGGTAAACGTGAAGTCACAGCGACTGAAACTCAGCGAGGCTCTTCCATTATGTCTGCATCTCCTCATCATACACAATTACCATCCAGCAGACGCTGCCCTGGTATCCTGTGGGTCTCCTCCATCACAGTCCACCTCATATCTCCGTACACACCCACACCCATCCTCTCTGACTCTCCTCTTTCTCTTCCTCCCTCCCAACCCTCTCTCGCAAAGATATACATATGGGGTCCCAATATCACGCACCATGAGGATTCGATTTTTCGCAAACAGCTTCAGGGGTATACAGTGTAAATCTGTGAACCCTGCAATAAATCCTGCCTTAAAGAAGTATAGCTTTCAGTGGAGAATCCCACTCTAGTCTAGACACAGATTTGGAGGCTTTTTTCACTCTGGCAGAATAAGATGTGACGCTAAAAAGTGAGACCATATGTGAATCTTTAAAAGAACAAACAGTGCATTCATTTTCATACAATTAAAAAGTTGAAATCATAAGTGGTAAAACGCACCCTCTCAATTCAATTCAGTATACAGTCAGGGAGGGGTTTGCTCCTGCCTGACTTTGGTCTGGTATATGACCAGGAGCTGGTGACTAATCTTAGGAAACTTTAGACAGACACTGCTGTGTAACTGATCCTCCTGAGTCTGGTCGCTGACTCGGTAGCATTACGTATGACTCTTCTTTACTTGTGCTACTGTTACACTGCATTTTAAGTGTTTACCAGTCACCCGTAATTGACACTTGTGGCCACAGAGGCTGCTGTTTACCAAAAGTTACACCAGAAAGCTTTAATTCTTACAATTTGTTTTATAAAATTGATGGACAGTAAACATTGAGAGCACTTTGCAGCAATCCAGAAATGATATCTCTGCTGTCAAACACCCATAACAGTGAATACCAGCCTATTTACTGATCCATCAAACATCCTTTATTTCACATTGTCTGTTTGTCTCTCTGCAGTCTCCGTTTGGGACACAACTGACAAACACATGAGAGCTGACCTAAAGATAGGAGACTGGGAAAGCACATGGAGTGATTGGCAGTGTATACGCTGGACATCTGGGAGAGGAACCAACCAGCAGAATCTAATACAGAGCAGCTGTCTGTCTCCTGGGTTACACACTGTCTGCTGGCAACCATAAAGTGTACAAATGGAGCTACTACGGCACGCCGCATGCACACACACACACACACACATACATACGGACACACTCGCACTAACCCTACCCATTTTATCTCCTCTGTTATCCTCTCAGCCCTAATGCAAGCAGAATCATTCAGCAGATCATCACAGACTTCCATCTCTTAAGACATTACTCTTTTTTACCTGCTCTGCTAATAAAGAGGAAATAGCCAACAAGAGGTACAAACTTTCACAGAAAAAACATAATTGGCATCCAGTAGCAGTCAGTAAAAGCACAATTCAGCCAGTCCCCCGAAGGATGAATTAGAGGAGCTGCATAAATGAATGGAAATTATGTTTTTATTGCTAAAATCACCGACATTCTTCACTGGAGGTGAGAATATATAATATCCACACGGTGGGTTGACGAGTTAGTTGATTATTTGACAACAATTTGTATCATCAATTAATAATTTGAGACATTTATCAAGCGAAAATGTCAAATGTTGATTGTTTTTTTCAAATGAGAGGATTTTAGTCATGTTTATATCACTGTTAACTTAATATTTTGGGCTTTTAGAAAAAATAAGTAATTTGAAGATGTCACTCTCAGAACTTATTAACATGTTTTTTAATTATATTTTGTAGATTAAACAATTATAATCAACAGAAAAAAATGTCCTAGCCCGACATTTCGTAAAAATGACTAAAACAGAAAATAATAATCCTCCATAAAGTTTTAATATCAACTTATATAAAAGTGGGAAGAAAAAAAAGCTGAAAAAATGAAGTTATAAAGTTGTCAAGCTTTGCAATTCATTTTTTTTTCAATTATCTTTCAATTAAAGCAATCAGCCCATTCATTCTGCTCCCATTCAAACACACACTGGCTCCATGCAGGTAAAGAAGGTGACTTACCTCTCACACACACAGTGCTCACAGCTTCTCCACTGATTAGAAAATGTAAGCAGAAGCAGTGTTGAGGAGCGTCTTATCAGCCAGCCCTGACAAATGTTCTCACCAGAGTGTATCTCTCAGAGCGCTGACAGCTCTGTCATCTTCCCTCCTCTCCCTGTTCTCTTAGAGTGTTTACTCGAGTCTACCTAGAGAGCCGGCTGATGTTGTACAGCCAGTGAGAAGAGAGAGACAGAGAGAGAGAGAGAGAGACCGAGAGAGGCAGAGAGAGTGAGTGAGTTCCCTTTCTCTTAAACAGTAGACCCTCTGCGGTCAGACTCCACTCCCACCTACTGCTCTCTTAAATGTCCCCCCCACCCATTCACCCTCTCCACAGCATTGTGACTGAAAGCGAAGGAGCTGAAACGGGACGCCTCAAGGCTGGAAAGAGAGAGAAAGAGTGACTGAGAGAAAGAGAGTCGGAAAGGAAAGGGGGGTGATGGGGGTGGGGGTGGGGGAGTTGGACCATTAGCAGCAAATTGCAGTAGGCAAGCCAATGGAAAGCAAGATATGAGTGAATGCAGGACCTGCATTAACATAGCATTTAAGAACTTGAAAGCAGGGAGTGAACAGGCACCGCCTCGGCTCCATTTGGATACAGATAAACACCGAATGTATAATAAAAAATGATCAATGCTGCTATTTTTGGTCGTTCTGCATAAAATCTCGGTCACACTCTAAAGTGGCACTGTGAAATCGGTGAAATTAACACCAGAATATTTGGTTCAAGAAGCTTGACGACATATTGACTACTCGCAGGTTGGGCTGAGTGTTGGTACTCACTTCCTTTATATGCAGGAATTTCCTAAAAATCAATGTAAAGACTGCATACAAACACAATCCCTCTCGATCATCACTTATGACCAACCGATAACAGCGTGCATGCGTGTGCAGCCCATTCAGGTCATCGAATACCGCCGCTTTGTCATTCCCCTCGACGTCTGATACCGAGGCACAAGTTCCCCTTTAGCTCTGTCAGATAGCGGCCATATTTGACAGATGAGAACGAGTTGTGTGTTTTTATGTGCACATGCTCCAGTGTTCCCACTGCTCCACTGTCTCTGTCTGTAGTTTGACCGAGAGCAGCACTGATCCACAGCAGACAGGATGAAACAATACACTTTGGTTGCATTCATTCAAAATCCGGCAAAGCGACACCTTCCCACAGGGTTGTGCGGAGTTAGTTGTTTGTAGGCATGTACCAGAAATGTAGTAGTCGATACCAATAAGTAACTAGAAGGCAGGCGTCATGTACGTCGCTGCCCTCCGCTGCCCTCCGCTGCCCTCCGCCCTCCCCTCCCTCACCCCCCCCTCGGATCGCCACCAAAATCTAAAGGGTGGTTCATTGTGCCACACCCCACCCCTCCGAAAGATTTCATTCAGATCCATCGCAGACTTTTGGAGTAATCCTCCAAACAGACAAACCAACAAACCAACGCCAGTGAAAACTTAACCTCCTTCCTAGGCCTTCGGCCTTGGCGGAGGTAATAAGTGAAATTCCACAATTCTCAATATCAATTCGATACCACGGTAAAAAACAAAAGTAAAACAACAAATCCGATGTACTTCAACACGCCATTACCATTTGCATACTGGTTTTTGTTAGGAAGTCAAACAGGTCATAATTCCCTCTCCATTATCTATTTTATATTGCTATGAAAACATCTCCTTCAAACAACTGGATTTATTCAAGTTTCTCGCCAAAAACTACATTTTACAAGATTACATTTGAACACATCATGAAAGAATTTACCTTCGCTCAATACTCATTTTTACTGAATAGAGTCTGAACGCATCATAATGCAATGGCACCTCCTGTGTTGAAATCGGCAGGACGACAGCAAGTTAACGGTAGCTGTTAGCACCCAAAATAGGGTGTGTTGAGAGAGTGAAAAGAGTACAGTCATGTTTTCTGAATTTTGGCATTGACTTAGTACCGAAGTATCGGTTCTCGTGACATTTATTTGTGCTTTAGAACGTAACAGCCGTGAAACAATCAGAAAATAACGTTTTATTTCTCTGATTCACTGCTTTGTTCTCACTAACGCTGCTGTCACAGTCTGGCTCTGTGCCCAGAGGCCCTGGGACTTTCTGTTAAGACTCAAGACTATCTTGTAATGCATCCTTTAGTGGTCTATATTGGTTCTGATTTTGCATAAAGGATTTTGGTTTCTAGGTTTTGGGGTTTTCTGTTATATTCCTTGTTTCAATCGTTTAGTGTTTCCTGTTTTATTTTGATATACTCAGCATGAGTGTCTTGTTTGGTTTTACTTCCTGCTTTTGTGTTTTCACACTTTTGTGATTGTCTGCCCCGTCCTGATTTGTTCCTGTATCTAATCATCCTTCTTTAGTCTGTGTGTTTCCCATTTGATTGTCAGTTTGTTGTCGTTCCTTATGTGTAGTGTTTCATCCTTGTGAGAGTTTTTCCAGTGTTTAGAGTTTCAGGTTTATTTCTTGTGACCAAACTGTTTTGATTGGCTTAGCTGCCTGCTGGACCAGCTGCATTCCTGTAAATCCCTGCTATTAAATCATTGTATGCTACCTGCTGCCTCCTCCTTATTTGCGTTTGGGTCCAAGCCGATCTTTTCCCGAAAAACGTTACAGCCGCTCCCTCTCTTCATTCACTCTATAGCTCGCTCTACCATCCCTGCTCTCTCTCTCCCCCTCGCTCACTCATTGAGCCGAGGAGGAGTGGCCAACGCTCATTGTCGTTCCTTCTTGTCTGGTCGTGCCACCTTCGGATTGATAGTACGCAATTTGGGAAAGGTCTATTCTGCCGGTTACAATGACAACTACTGCATAGAAAAGCAATTACAGAAAGTAAATGCATAAAATGGTGATAGCTGACGAAATGTCAACCATAAATGCCATCAAAAATGGGGTTTGATATAATGCAAAGCATACGGATTATCATCATTGAGTTCTATTCTGGAAATTGCATTCTTGTTTGGCTGTCGCTGAGCTGAATGGTGGCTTCTTTGCCACACTGACACATCCATTCAACTATTCAGGCGGCGACCACCAAGTAGAATCCTGACACACTGGATCAAACAGTCGTGTCAGTAACCATCTCTTGATTAGAGTTTGCTCGGGGTACCAACTGTACGCTGGTTGCAATTACCAGCCGTTCTGCACTCAAGACTGTGATATAAACAGGCAGAACCACCTCAAATAAACACGGGAACAAAGAGCTCAGGAGGATCCTGCGCCACACAGCTCCTATCGACCCCTTCGTTCTGGTAGAAAAAAAGAAACACTTCAAAGAGTAGAGAAATGTGCATCAAAAGATCTTCCATGAGAGCCAGTGTGGAGGATGGCGTGACACTCATTAAGTCAGAATATGACCCCTCAGACTGATCCTACAGGGCTTTGCTGGTGCTGATGCTGATGCTGATGATGGTGGGGAACAATAAAGACCTTCACAAATATAGGTTTTCTTTTTTTGTATGATATATCATCTCCTGAGCAAACTTTGAAAGCTTCTAATGGTCCAGGGAAACAAGTCATTTTGAAGCTAAATAAATATATGTTTTTCTAACTTATATGAAAAAGCCTTTGGGGAAATATCCTTTTTCAAATCTCAAATGCCCCACGTGTTGATAAAGATTGTTGGTATGTGATTGAAGATCCATACCGAACAGCGGTGGGGTGTGTGTGTGTGCTGAGTGGAGCTTTTCTCAGCAGGGGAAATGATCCTCATCTTGTTGCTGAGAGCCGGTAGCCAGTCAGGCAGAAAAGATCCTCTCTAATCCTATATACAGCACAATGGCACATATGTAGCACAGCTATCGGGTGATAAAAAGCAAATTCAATGACTTGAGGGGCCCTAAATTCATTTTCATCCCCGCTCCCAAGAGAGAGGGAGGAAATCTATACAGTCTGGGGGCATAGATCTTTTTTAATGACTTCTGGCTGTAATGATATCATTTAGATGAGATGATGGGTTGAAAGCTTGGCTATGTATAGCACCTGTTTTAAATGACTGTAAATGTAGATTCCCTGCATCTCTCCATCTGTTCCTGTTCTCACCTTCCTGTCGCACTCTCTCTCTCTCTCTCTTTCTCTCTCTCTCTCTCTCTCCTTTCCTTCACAGCCTCGCCAGGCTTCGCAGAGAATTGCTGTGGGAGTTCTCCACCTCCCTGTTTGCGAAGGCGTACCTGTTCACCGACTTTCAGAGCAAGTGAACTGAGCGGGTTTGATTTCCCAGATGACACCTCGTACGTGCATCCTCGCCTGTCATCCAATTTCTGCCGCTCCGGAACCAGGCGTCTGCATGAGGGAGCCCATTTTATTTCCATTAGAGCACAACAATGTTCAGTTTTATCGGCTGTCATTTAACATACACACAGACGCCAAAATGCTACGATAACGTGCCAAGCAAAGAGAGAGAACAACTACCTGCACTGCATGTTACAGCACTGATGTTGCCAGGAACTGCAAAAGGATAGGCTGTTTTCAAAAACAGGTTTCCCCTATACACAACCTTATTTAAAATTCAATTTATGAGCTGCAAAGTGCAAAGGAATCAATTATGAAAGCATATACAGTAACTTAATTGTGGTGCTGGTATTCAGTGTGTAACTCACTGCTGGAAAACTTAATCTAGAGGCAGCAAGAGGAAAAGTGAGGCAAAGGTTGCCTAGAGCACTTATAATAAGGTCTTCTTGCCACTGTATAATTGGTGGCATCTAACTTGAAGGAAAGGAAAGGGACTCTGTGGGAAGTGAGACACGTTCTGTCAATGACAGTGAGACCTAATTATACTATGGAGCCCCTGCAGCCATGGAGGATGTCAAAGCGGGCAGCAATAAGGCAGCGATGGGGAAGACACACCACCCGCCAAGGGTGTGTGTGAGCTTTGCAGGTGACCTGGAAAGACCTGTTTACCTCATTAAAAATGAATCACAAGGTAATAAGGGCCCCGCTCCCCATTCCTTCCCCTCCCTCCCAATGTCTGTCCTTCATCCATAATGCAGCAGCGAGGTGGGACGGTGTGGGTTAAGTCCTCAGGGAGGGTCACTTGGACGGAGACCCAGTCTGCCTCCTTCTCCCTATAAGCTACTGAAGCCCCTGCCTCTGTAATGCAATAATGAGACAATAACACAGTGGTGGGAAGCATAATGTAGGTGATGAGCGCTGAGGTGGGGAGTCCAAGTAGAAGCAGCCATCAGCGACAAAGCCTGTGGCTACAATAAGTTAAACAAGGGAGAAACAGCCTATTAGCAGTGATCCATAATTCATAACGCAGGGGAAAAGATGAGCTCCACTATAGCTTTCATGAGACATGCAGGCACGGAGAAACCAAGTGTTTCTGATTTGCTTTTCTGCAGCTGTTTGCGAAGCTATTTGCATCATGTTTGTGAAAGAAATTGTCTAATCTAAGACAGGTTGTAGTTTAGAGGTCAGGAGCAGGTCTGAGATCTGAAGGTTGAATCTGGAGACTGGAGGAAGAAGTCAAGAATCCTACAGTTAAAGGGACATGACAATATTTTATGAAATTCATTTGAGATGAGAGGATGTCTGTACAGAGCTGGACGCAGGTTTAGATTAGCTTAGCATAAAGACTGGAGGAAAGGGAAACAGCTAACCCGGCTGTCCTGTTGAAACTGTGCTTATACTTGCCAGGTTTTGGTGCCATCATGATTCCAAACGAGTGCTGGGTCTACTTTCTGACTCTGGTACACGAACAAAAAAATCTGGCTGGTCTGAAGCTTCCAAACGGTATCTTCTGTATTCTTCGGCATACGGGGAGCAGTTTGACATGTTCAGGAAGTGGCGAGGGCAGCGAGTATGCACGAGAGGCGTAATTATGAATCCCACTGCATTTCCTGGCAAGACCCGCCCTGCATAGCTGGTTGAGGCAGAGACGATTGGTAGAGGTTATAAGTATTGACCTGGCGTGGTTAGGGTCAGGATAGCCCATCGGTCAGGGCATAGGACCTGAACAAATTAGGTAACGGGTACCTCGGCGAGGTATTGGTGCCTGGCCAATCCTAAAGCTTGCAAAGAAAGCTGGTATCAGCAGCAGTATACAGGTTTGTAGTACTAAACAAATTCAGCAGTGAGCACATACAGCTACGGTCCGCCCTGAGGGGAAAACCTGTCAGTCAGTCACCATCTGGACTGATTAAAACAAGCTAATCTTAGTCACACAGCGCTCCACTGCCTGAGTTTGTAACACTGTTTAAGGATGTAATGCTTCCATTTTTATTGCTGGCAGTTTGAGAATATATAAAAGCCGAGTGAGAGACAACAAACTCATGACACACTCCGAGGCTGTGGCTATTTCCTGAAAGCAGTATGTAGCCTATACCAGTGTAGCCCTTGTACTGGAAAAGAGATTTGTTAATTTATTTATAAAACCTGTACAACTGACTATCTATATCTTTGCAAACCACGCTACAGCCAGAGATGCTGCAGTGACATGCTGAGCGGATGGATGAACTTGATAAACAACAAAGTTATTTTTATATTTCTGTTCATGTTTGGGCTACAGGATGCATGATACATCAGGATACAGCATGTAAACAAGTTAGCTCTAGAGGTTTTGGTAGGTTTATATTCCCCCCCCATCTCCAGTTTTTATGATAAGCTACGTAAAGCTAAAACACATTCTGACTCCAGCTCAGAGAGAGCAAATCACTGTACTATTCCTTTAAAGATTAAAAATACCTGACACAAAGGATGTGTATATGTGATGCTTTGCACACTGTGGCCATTAAACATACAGTATAGTGTGTTCAGTTCTTTGTTCATACTGCAAGGTAAGCCAAAGGAGTTGTTGTTTTAGCCCACACATGGTCACTACTGCCGCACCCATCTGTATAAACGGCCCTAAATGTCTTCAACACAATGTCAGGACCTTGTATTTCTGCTGTGGTCCCTGACCTTTGACCTTAAAACCATTCACCTTTTGTGTTGCTACAGTTGGCACCCTGTTCCCTCTGACTGCTGTCTGTATGTGACAACTGCTTCAGTCATCCACGCTGACAGTGCACACATACTTTTACTCTCTGGATCTGTTTGACACACAAAACATGCAATGCTACAAGATGACACAGAATATAAGCAACCCTTTCAGACGGCAGACTGATTTACAAGCCACATGTTACGCAATAAACACCTCAATTATTCCACTCTCACACAATTATGTTTATATGTCTTTTTATGATAAATGGCCCATTTTAACCACTGAACACCAACATCTTTCTATAAACAAACAGAGGTCTGACAGAACATGTCAACCATTTCCTCCTGACTCTGTGGCTGCCCACAAAAGACCTGACTAAGCTACAGGAGGCCAAAGTTTAAGTCATCCAAATGATGAAAATGCAAGTCCTGTTTAGTTTGAACGGATGGCTGAAGGAAGGCTGTTCAACTAGTGATGAGAAAATAAGACTTAAGATAAAAATGAATGTAAAATATTCTTCAAATTGAGTACTTTGATTTGGAAGAGAGATGACCCATGATCTGTTTGGAAAGTGGACTTGACAGCTAGTGTAACCGAATGAAAACAGCTGTCCCGTCCATTCCCAGACAGCACAGAGAGGAATGTGTTTAGTAAGAGCTGGGACCTCCTAGGGTGAATTGACCCCCTGAGACCTGACCTCATCCAGGAGAGACAGGGAGAAAGCAATGCCACACAAACCCACTGGGACAAACAGGTAAGCCCAGGTTACGAGACTCTCATCGTTCATCTCCTCCGTCCTCCTGCTATCCTAAAAATGACATTCTCATACAACAAAACTGTACCATAAATTACATTTTGAGGGAAACATATTTTCTCCTGTTTGTTTTTGCAGCAGCCGTGAGTTAGTGAACCCGAACATGCACTAAAAGCAGGCATGGTCGGCAGGCTATGTCAAGAAAGCAAGGAGAAGTTCTGATTACAACATACACAGAGGGAGAGAGACTTCATTCTCTGCTCAGGTAGACGTTACTCCTCTATATCTTTACATAGTCAATAGTTGTCGATGATATATTAATGCTCTGGATATCATAGAGAACATTTAAATAATGTAACAAACATACTTATTTTAAGCCAAACCATGATGGTTTTACTAAACCTAACCAAGTAGTGTTGTTGCCCTAAACCTAACCAAGTAATTATGTTGCATTTTTGTTTTGTTTTGTTTCAATTTACAACGTTAACCACGTGTTTAAAATGGAGTTTCCCTAAAAAAATAACAGAGAATGCAGTTTACTTGTATGGGAACGTAATTTTGTAGGAGACAGAGTTGGCCAAGACAGCTAAAAAAATGAAAGTAGAAGGGTTGGAGGAGATAGTGAACTGCGCTATATCGTGCTTACCTTTCAGACAGTTAGACTAGTTAGACAGAAGACCTAATGACAGTGTCCAATGTATGAATATCGGTATGTTAAAAGGATAAATCGGGTGTTTTGGAGTTATATTACTTATCCATGGTAGGTGTATTACCTACAGTAGTTGGCGGTCGGTGTGCCCCCAGCATCGAGAAACAGACAGGAGTACTGACACCGGAGCAAAGCAATACAGCACTGTGGACGGGGATGGCAGAATAGCGTATTTTCACCACCTAAAAGAAAGGCATCTAAAACTCCTGCCTCCACACCTGGAGGCTGATGATTTTTATATTTTTCTGATAACAACATTCCAACAGGTTCCCACATCATGCAGCGATTGGCCTTTCCATGACGGGCAGACTTTTCACCCTGCCCTCGTGTGTGGCCGTTCAAAATGCCTATGAACACTTCTACCTTCAGACAACTGACAACACTTCATCAAGCTAGTTCTTTTCAAGCGTATACCCTGGTCTTTAGCAGGATGCCAGTCTGCACGAGATGCAACCACTGCTCTGATCTGATCAATGGATATGTACAGAAATCCTCTAAGGTGTTGCCAGTTAAGTACACGTCTTCTCCCCATGCTATATTCATCTCATGTCACATTTACAGTACAAATCTCCGTCTCCCAGTGGTAATCACAATAATGAATATGTAGGAATTTTCTGCTGCTGATATCTCCTATTGAAATCATAAATGTTGGAGGTATGTCAACACAAACTGCAGGAATCCAGCATTGTAATGAGATCTCATTAGAAAAGACAGGTAATGCAGTTTGTTTATGAAATTCTCAAGTGGAAATGGTGATGAATAGGATGAGCCAATGTTAGTGTTGGAAGAGAAATGACTTCACTAGTTTATGAAACAGCTTAGTATTTCATTCATGAGTTTATTAGTTTCTGTGTGCAGACGTTCGTTCATCTCATCATGCCTGGTTTATTTTCTTTAAACATTACTTTTATATTAAATAGGACACTGTGTGTCATGAAAGAGATACACCAGGATCTTATTTACGTGTTGTTGTTGTTGGTTGTTACTTCCATGCTGACATTATTTTGTATGAGCAGGCGTTATCTTTAGGAGATAATGGATATGCCATTTTAAAACCTCTCATTTTCAGTCTCATCTTTATTTCTACGTGGAACACATATCAGCAGACACCATATTTTTTTTTTGTAATAATATGTAACAGCACGGATGCCTCCCGAGACTTGGTCCTTATCTCTTCTATTTTAAGCCATGCAACCCCTATAGAACAGTATGGCAGATCCCACCCGTTGTCTCCTAGCTGAACCCAAGCTCATATTTAACATCACACAGGTGGAGACAGATACACAGCCACAGTATATGTCAGACGTTATTGCTTTGTAGATTAACATGTCGGGAGTTCAGAGTATTCCTATAAAGCCTGAGCTACAGTAATATAGCTTATGGTTTAAATACGATGTGATTTGTGCCGCAAACCATAACAGAGGCGTAAGCTGCAGGATTCAATCTGACAACAAGGACTCGGATCCAGAGCTGATATTTCACTATCGGAAGCAAGTTGCACTGTGGCAAAAAAAACATTTAAATTCCTTTATCCTGCTTCCTCAGCATACAAACACAGAGCTCACACACTGTTCTCCGTGGTGACCCTGAATGCTCAACGCACTGCAACTTAAATATAGTTAATATGCAAATCACAAACCAATAATAAAACATCTTCACTAATTTGACAACACTGTATTCAGAAAGAAAACAAGGGGTAAGTTGTTCAACTAATTCATTTTGACATTTCACAGCAACACAAAGAAATGCACAGAAAACACAACCACATACAGACAACGCAACTAAATACGGACAACACAGTTGTCTTTATTTAGTTACCATTGCTTCATCATTTTATCCTATTAGACAACTGTCTGAAACCGTTTCAATTTAGCATATGAATTCTTGAGTTATGGCCAGTAACGTGTTTTGTGACATCACAATGACCTTGACCTTTGACCACCAAAATCTAAATCAGTTCAGGCGTTCCTGAGATATCACGTTCACGACATATGTGCGGACAACCTGAAAACATAATACCTCCAGCCACGGCTGGTGCGGAGTCATAAAAACAACCAAATACAGAAAACACAATCAAATACACACAACACAACTAAATACAGGAAACACAAACGCATTTATGGCGACTGCTCGTCAATCGTGTTGGAAAATGAGCTTGATTCAGATATTGTTGCAGATATTTGGTAACAAATATACCCTTTCCGCTAGGTGTGCAGTATTGTACATGCTAACATGGGATGTATAATGCTAAGTCATGGAGTAAATAACTCCAGCCACACACCCTGGCAACAACTCGTATGCCTGTGTGTGTTTGGCGTATGAGGAGAGCTGGATACCATGGTAAGAGATGGCGCCCCGTTCACTCCTATGAAAGTTGTTCATATGCAGAAAAAGCTTCAGCAGGCCTCCTCGTTCTTCTACGTATTTTGATCCATAGAGCCTGTTCTTTACAGTCCGTCTCCAGCTGAGCCGGCTGACAGTCTGTGCATTCGAGACTCAGCTGCCTGACTTCCTGTTGGCTCTCCGCGCACATGAAAAATTACTTAATCATAAACTTTCCAAAAAGTTTTCTGGACCTCACTGATCACATTCTGCTTATCCAAAGAGTGAAGGCATTCGTGATGCTGAAAAATGTATTCACCGATTGACAGCCGCTCCACTTCCAATGATTGTGTACGGGAAACAGGGCCAGTGTGTGTAACGTGATGATCTCGGGTGATGCAACACCTTGTGCAGCCACTACGCCAAAATCACTTCACAGCCTAAGCATGGCTGCGGTCGAAAAGTAAAAAAAATTACATCCTAACGTCTTTTCCTAACCACTTTTCCTTGACCTCGAGGGAAAATGTCATGAGGTCAAGGAAAGGTGAATTAATGAGGACTTAGGAAAAGACAACCGTGGTGTTCAGAGAATCCAACTGCACTTTCACTGGGCTCCGTAATTATGATGTGACAGCAGCGGATGTTAGTGACGTGGTTCTGCTGTGGTGAAACTACAATGTTCCAAAGATGGACTACAAAAGGTGCTGCTTTCCCCCGTGCGCTTTTAAATATCTCCTTCAGTGACAGACTGCTTCACCCGCAGTGTGTGAAAGAGACTGCAGGTCCTTCTGCTGCTGGAACACTTTACATCAACATAAAATAAAGGATTATCTGACCTTAAACGTGGACAACCGGTGAAAAATATCACTATCACAATTGAGTTAATTGTTCAAGTTGTGGCGAAGGGGGAGGACCATGAGTAGGCTGTACTTCTTCCTACTCCTTTTGTAATATTTATTTATGTTGATTATTTGTTTATTGACAGTTTGCTATATGTTTACTGTTCATTTTATTTGCTCTTCTTGTTTTGTTTTACATGTTCGAAATAAATAAATAACTAAAAAGAAAGTGAAACTAAATGTTTGTCACTGTCCACTCATATTAATTAACATGAATCCCAAAATAGTATATGACTGTATGAAAATTATATACAATATAATCATATCGTTTGTTGTCATGAACGGCCGAATGGTGTGTAACTTTACATGTTGCAGCCGCAAGGTATTGTGGGGCGGCATTATCTCCTTTCCTTTCGGTCGTTAGGAACCTTCCTAAGCAAAAAAGACTTTTCGACCGCAGCCCAAATTTCCTTTGGGCTTGGTGTTCAGCAGCAAAACCTTTACAACGTTTCTGCGTTTGTGTCGTATTTGGTTTTGTTGTCTGTACAGTTTTTGCGCTGCAATTCGGTATTTGGTTTTCTATAATTGCAGCATGTTTTGTTGTGCTGCATAATGTGTTAATGTGTTAATTTGATTGTGTTTTGACTATTTGCATGTTTTCTTTAGTTGCAGTGCGTTGAGCTCTCAGGACCAGTGTAGTTTATGCTATAAATGAACGAAATATCAAGCTGCACTAACTGAAGCTTCCGACACATATCGCAGACATGGACATGGAACATGGACATCCTCACAGACAGGAGCCCATAGTTAAAGCTCTCCATCACACCACAGCTCCATTCAAGCCCAGCATCTCTTTATGGTCGCTTTACCACAGTCTGTCTGGGCAAAGGGTTCAGGCCTGTGTCTTTTCCTCTTTTGTCTGCTCTCCTGGGGGACATGAATGGGAGGTTGGGGCCCGAACAAAAGGCAGATCATGGGTCTATTGGGGGGGACAAATGAGCTTAGTTTGGGTAATGGCAGCCAAAAGGAAAGGGAGGTCTGGGGAAGTATTGAGGCTCACCTAGGACCGGAACGGGAGGGGAGATGAGTTCTCCAGGATGAACAGCTGAGATCCTCCTTCCCACATACTGCACATGCTCCGTCACTATCTGACAACAACAGGGCCCGTCTACAGGCGGAGGGTTACGGGTGGTGAAAGGGAGAGAAACACCAGCTGATTGCATGTTTCTCCATGGTAACTGTTCGCTCTGATCAATGATGTAGCCCTAATAAAAAGGAGGGTGAACTATGACCTCTGGCTGGTGATCATCACAACATCTAGTTATTTCTGCTTTTTTTTACACTCACAAAAACAACAGTGTGGGAAAACTGAATTTAGGTATCCTTTACTACGGCCTGAAAGTGGTTTAATCACAATCTGTTTTAATAAAATGGCTTATTTTGCCGATTAAAATGTCTCAAATGCAGCTGTGTTTTCCTTTACCGCTACAACTTATGAGCAACAGCCAGGCCTTTTTTTTTTCTCTGAGATCAAGATAAGACCTTTGCTTTAAAAGGAGATGGAGCTGAGATTTCTCTAAATGTCACCTTATCACAAATGCCATTTGAATTCCAGCCTTCCACTCGCCTTCACCGCTTCACACAGCCTTTTTTTTATTGTTGTAAGAAACATTTCTTTGTGCAAAGCCCTATACTCCTCCCGTACACACACACTGCTCACCGTCCCCATGTCATTTCCCCCCCAACTCCCTTGTGGTTTTCCTCGTCTGCTGCTGCTGCTTGCTTACTAATCCTGCAGACAGCCACACAGCAGAGCAGGTTACACTGCAGACCACAATCTGTATGAGCAGAATATTGGCTGTATAGTGACACGAAAAGAAAATGAAGGATGAAGATGAACTTTACTGTTTCTGCATATCCTTATCCCTATACATGTCATATGATGATGTCATGGTTTGATTGATTATATATCTGTTGCTGAATTGATCTACATGGCACTGGCCTTTCTATAGGTAGCCTTTAACCTGAACAGATTGTAATTAAGCATTCTCTGTGTGTGCATTCATGAGTGTTGAGATGATGCTTATTGGTGAAACCTGTGACTTCAGGTCATCTACACTCATTTGACATGACTGCTCTCGGCTGTATTATAATTAAGTGTTAAAATCTTGACTTTTTTTCCTCGTAAAATTACGAATTTTTTCTCGTAATACTTTCTTCTTGACTTCTTAGAGAACACAGATGTGTTGGGATGTGTTTTGAACGTGCAGAAAGATTTGAAAAAGAACAGAAATCTTGCTGAAACACATTATGAGCTATTAAAGTCCAGGAGGGTTGTAAATGAATAAGTGAATAAGTCAAGACATACACATTTAAAGAAGTTACTTCCCCCAAACAATAGACATAAAAGATCAGGGAAGAGTAAATCATGCCGACATGTGTGTTGACTCAGTAGGGATAACGTAAATATCTAAAAGCGATACAGAACGCCTGAGAGCTTTGCTTTATTATATTTCTATATTTTTAATTGTCACCAGGCGCCTGAATTTAGTGTTTTCCTTTACATAAATAAAGACATTTGCACCATGAATTGATTGGTGAAAGATTCACCAGAATGCAGGAAATTACACTCCCTGAGGGAGAAGCCCAAGTCCCCCTCGCTTAATACGTGCCCTCCAATGTTGAAAGGAAACCTACGCCGTTGGATGGGGGTTCATCATGGGACATGAAGTTTTTCAGACATGAAGAAAAATCATATCAACAGTTTCATTATAAGTTCTTTGTTGAGCCTGTAAAATGGTGTTAATTGATACTCCATTACTGTCCTGCACTCCTGTGAGTGACATCTACTAGCATCTTGTTAAAGAGATGAAAAACACAGAGCCGGCTATAATGATGTGATTTCTGATGTCGGTGATGTGACTGATGACCGACGGCGACCTCTGGGTACGAGGCTATCCGACTGGACTGACAGGTGATGTGTGAAGCGACGGGCGATGAGCTGCTGAATAATGGGTCCTTGTCAAAGTCTTTTCCTTTTGCTTTAGAAGAGCTAGCACACAAGGCGGCACGGCCCGGGCTCCCATGATTGATGCCTACCTCGGGACTGAGCTCCGATAGGCTGTTGGTGGTCCCTGAATGTGAATGAAAAGTAGCTCTTGTTTCAGTCATGTCACCGCGCCGCAGTCGTCCACAATATCTTCATTTGCTATAGTTGCGAAGCCATTAAAAAAATGTCATGTTTTGTAAATCTATTTAAGCTCCGTGAGGATATCTGTCAGAGAAACTGTGGTGCAATGAATTTTAATGAGGACCATTCTCTTAGAAACACAATGAAAGAGGTGTTTCTAATGGAAACTGAGGCATGGGGATGTTAACTTTTATAGCTTATCTCCACTGTTTATATTAACCCAGCAGTAGAGCCGGCGGCAGACACACAGCGAGGAAGGCTCATCTTTTCATTCTCCACCTCCTCTTTATTTCTCCCATCCTGCCTTTCTCCTTTCCTACCTTTAAATAACCATCTTTTCTCTCTCTGTACTTTTGTCAAACGGCGAAAAACGCAGCACGAGCCAGACTTTACAATATTTCAAAGCGCTGTTATTTACCACTAAACACCTCAAATAAGTCACCTGCGAGCAAAAGAAGGGAGCCCGTATACCTCTGGAGAAAACGCCCGTCCATCATAACACGGCAGCAGCTGTGATGGACAGAGGTGAGAGGTGAGGGCAGGCAGGTCAGCAAGAGCAGAAGGGCCACCGGACAATAGAGTGGAGAGCTTTGGACAAAATCACATTAAGCAGCTGTGAAGAGGTTCGAGTGCTGCTCTGCTCCCCACATCCATTATATTTTCTCAATCGGCTTCAAGGATGAGCCATTAGGGTGCTATTCTATGTGTCATCATTGTGCTCCTCAGACGAAACACCAGAAAATGGTGGTAATTAGCCTCTTATGAGCCTCTAAATGACATATCCTGCCATCTTTGTCCCATAAAACATGCTGACATTCCAAGTTACAATTGAAATAACATTCAAATTGCTAAGAAATCAGCCTTTACTGTATATCCCTGGTGTCTGATTGGACCTGTGTTATAATTTGGTCAAGGTTGGCTAGGAATCTGTCAAGACCGACAAGCCCAGCCAACCCAGTCACACAAAAAGCTGTCTGAATGACGCGGTTCTTGCTTTAGGGGGTGTCATTTTCACTTTATGTAGTCTGTACTGACTGCAATGTAATGATGTAGAATAAAGGGGGAGAAAGACCACTTATGGCGGGTGGGAGGGTCCATGGATTTATCATAAATCTACAAAAGCTGGTGTCAAACTGCCATGTAGCTGGCTTTGCTGCTCTCCAAAATTGGATTATGTGTACTGTGAGCCATGCTGGTGATTTTTTGAGAGCGCAGTTCACCTTTCTATAACAATGCATGGGTGAAGGGAGTCAGAGATTGGGGCATTTATCAGAAAAAAAATGTATCTCCATGAGTCCTCTCAGTTACATGTTGGAGCCTGTGTGGTGTATGAACAGTGGAAAGTCCACGGCACCATTGATGTGCAGTTTAAAAAGGGACGTCGTAACGTGGTGGTCTTTTGGAGAGTGGAACGCATAGCGAATGTGACACTAATACTGGATACTTGCAACCTAGCGTTCTGGGGGCATAGGGACATATTGGCACAGCCAGACACTGGGAACTTCATTGCCATTATTGAGCTGCTGGCAGGCTATGACGCTGTGCTGTAAATGTCGATCGAACGGCCCAAGGGGTCAGAAAAATACCTCAGCCTCTCCATCCAGAATCAGCTCGTATATATTTTGTCACAGCGAGTTCAACAGTACATAACAGATTTTTTCAGTGGTTGTGGATACGACTCAATATCTATCCAAGGGAGACCAGCTTAGCCAAGTATATAGATATGTTGCCATAATAAGGATGGACATAGCTATCAATATCACAGTAACTGAGGCATTTTGGGGACTTGAGCGTAGACTGTACATAAGAAGTGGTCGTAGTCATGTGACGTCACCCATTGGTTTGTGGACTGCAGTTTTGAAGCCTCGAGTTTGGCATTTTGCTCGTCGCCATCTTGGTTTTTTGGAACCAGAAGTGACACGAGAGGGTGGAGCTAAGTACAACTGAATGCTGAATAAGAGATTTGTAAGTGACCAAAAATGTTACAATTAACTTTCATGAACTGAAAACACACTGTGAAAGAGTTAAAGTTGTAAGACGAAAACACTGACAACTCCAAGACCGGACAACTGGTAGTGAGTAGCCACGCCCTAAAGCATCCCCTTCTTTATGGTCTATTTGACTCGAAATGTGACCATAATTTACTAAATGAACATCATGCTGTATTGAAGAAGACTTGAAACTAGCGATTGAGACCATAAACTCATGTTTATAATGTTTACTGAGGTAATAAATCAAGTTTAGGGGACTTCTGCATTGGCTTCACTTTTCAGAACTAAAGGTCGTTGCCTGGATTTGAGGAAAAAGCTGAAATATCTACAAGAAAGCAGGAAAACAAAATCCTCTGCAGCATTACAAAAAAATGGCATTGATATTTCGAAATGTCATGGGCAGGGCAATGACGGAGCGGCCAATATGAGTGGGGTTTATTCGGGAGTACAGGCTAGGAAAAGGGAAAAGGAGCCACTTGCAACATACGTACACTGCGCGGCACACAACCTAAACCTAGCTCTCGTTGATGCAGTAAAAAAACAAAGATGGAACAGCTTTATGACACCATAGAACACATAGTATATGATTTTTGACCACAGTATTAAAAGGTGGGCCATGCTCACAGGCATCATTTCCACAGACCTCTGAGCTCACTTGGACATAACATCGACGCGACCATGCCCCACCCGTTGGTCTTCTAGGTATGAGTCTCTTACTGCCATACGGTTACAGATATATAGACGTAATGAGAGCTCTCACAAAAATAACTCTGACCAGTGACAAGAACGATGAGCATGGTGAAGCAGCCTTAAGTACGGGAGAGTGTGAATGTTGTCTCTAAAATACTCCAATACACAGACATACAGAAGGCAGTGGAATTGCTTGAGATCACCAGATCTCGTTTGAGTACCGGGGGCACTTTTGACCAGGCAAAGACAACAGCGCAGACATTCGCAGACAAAATGAGGAGCTCAGAACACCTTCAAAAATGTCAGAGTAAGAAGAGTGAAACATCATTTTGATGAGCTAGGGAAGATGAGCACCTATAAAAAATAAATACATTTTCTATGCCAATCTGGACAGAGTAATCCCCCAGCTCTCCCAAAGATTCACTGTACCTCTCACATGTTTGAGGCCCAAAACCCAAGACCCTTCAGCGTGTATAGGCGATGATGAGCTATATGACAAGGCAAAACGTCTGTCTGACCACTACAACAGGGACACAGAAATAACATTTCCTGCACAACTCCTGTCATCCAGGGCCTGTTCTTGAGCCAATATTGCTCAGCAGTCCTCAGGCTCCCAACATGCCAAGATGCTGATTGTGGATCATCACTCCGTAACATCCACCTTCGGTGAGGTGTGCACTGCCCTGCTATATTGTTTCTGGCATTACCTGTGATGGTGGCAGTATAGCTGAGCGATGCTTTTTCCAAATTGAAACTCATTAAGACCTACCTGAGGAGCAGCATGTGGCAGGAGAGGCTGAATGAGCCAGCTATCCTGTCCATTGAAAGCGTCAGACATTGTCGAGGATTTTGCTCAACGCAAGCCTCCTCCGATGCCATTCAAATAGGTGAGTAGGAGTGCTTTTTCAAGGAGATCTAGGCGATCTGATGGGCTGCCGTGCCACTAGTTACAGTCCTAGGTTGTTATCATTTCAGAGTCAGGTCGCCGCAGAGCGTCTGTTTCATTGTGTCTGTGCTTTTCAGATGTGACTAAATGCCACTGTGTGCTGCCGTACCAAACAATGCCTTTCATCAGTGTTTTTAGGAATATTAGCTACACTTTGTAATTCATAATTACTGGGATTTATGCAGACTGTGTGTAGCTGGCCAGTTTCTGGGACATGGTGTTTGTTTTTGTTCAATATTGCAGCTCTCTTCTGTCTCGTCATGTGCTATAGGTTTCATTTGACTATCATTTCTTGTCTTTATGTCAGATAGGAGAGCACTCGTGAGGTTATTGCACCAAAAAATGCCTTTTGTTGAAGTCAGCGGTCATTTCAGCACCACAGTGAAATAGACAGCTCCTCTGCTCTCATGCGCTGATGCTTGTTTTCACGTTTCAGCACTTTGACCGTCGGAGCGTTATCCATGGTCTTAATAGCTTCCTCTTTGACCTCTCTACTCTCCCAATACAATAGCCGAAGTAACTGATTTGACTGTAAAAATCCAACACATTGTTGGTGTGTTAGTGTGTTTAACTAGTAACTTGGTGTGCGTGCACTATAGAGCCCTTCGTAACTACCTTATGCCCAAACACAAATGAACCATAACCGTAATGTTTAAAGCTCAAACGAACGGCATGAGAAGTAAAGGAGCTTTGGGATGAGTAAAGTGACTGGGAAAACTGGGAAAGAGAGATAACTGGTTGCTCTGTGAATTCGACCGTAAGACAAAACGTGTCGGGTGCTCTTGGAAAACGGGGGGAAAAAATCAGGATGGACAGGAAGGCAATCAATGTCTGAGAAAACGGTCATGTACTCCAGACAGAGAGGAGCAGGAAACACTCCCTGGTCTCTAGAGGAGTAGAAGAACAGCTGTCATTACGCGCAACAATCATGCATGGCTGGGAATATAAAGCTCCCATAGGCCTACCTTTAAAGCTTCAGTAGGCAGAATATTTTTGGCATCATTTGGCAGAAATTCCATAATAACCTTTCAGCATATTGTAACTCAAGTGTTCTGAGAAACAAAATGGACTTCTGCACCTCCTCATGGCTCTGTTTTCAGGCTTTAGAAAATCTAGCCCGTGATGGGAGACTTTGACCAATCACAGGAAATCTTGCAGATGCCATTAGGAGCACCGGAGGACACAGAGGCACATGATTGTTTTCAGATTACCTGTCTCATGCACTACTGTCAGGATATAGTGACCGTTATATAAAAATAACTTTTTTTAAAATCAGATTTGCTCTATTTCTACCCACTGCAGCTTTAATTCATCACATGCACATGTAAACCATCATTGTGGTGATATCTCAGTCATCATTATTAAATGTCAGAAGGATGATCAATGATTCATTTATAGTGCTCATATTTAAACAGACTTTGTAACAAATGTTTTAACCTAAACCAAAATCTTGTACTAAACCTAACGATGTAGTTTTCATCGAGTCAAGTTTCTTGTCTTGGGCTTCAGATGTGTCTTTGATAAGCTTGAACATCTTGGCTATAGCTCAACAGGTGCTTCGCTGAGTGTTCCCAGAGAGACTTACTCTGCTTCACAGAGTTGGAACAAACTTTTAAGAACATGTAGAACTTGCCCCAACTTCCAGGTTAAAAACTATTATGTTCTCCACTGCCACTGACTGAACCTTCAGCACTCATGATCATCAACACAGCACGCTCATCTTCACCTATTATACAAACCAAAGCAAATTCCTAGTATACACCTGATACACCTGGCAATAAACAAGATTCTGATTTAGTATTAATTTCTCTGTTTTTTATCTTGTTTTTTTTGTTTTTTTAAAAAGTCTATAATGTTCTAATTTGTTTTCTATGCTGTAGTTGTTTTGTGATGTTTGTAATACATTATGCAAAGCATTTTGACTTGCCTTTGCATATGAAATGTGTACAAATAAACTTTCCCTGCCTTGCTTAAATGACTTCATTGATTTTTTGCAGATTACAATCCGCATTCTTCCTAACGTTCAGTACGTTCAGTACATTGCAGTAAAGAGGTGTATAGTACTCTCTTTTCTCTCTCAGCTTGTACGCATCTGTAAAAAAAAAAAAAAACACTGTTATGATTCATATTTTCCTGCGCTGGGATAGAGAAATGGAGGTATAGAGAAGCAGAGAGGGAAGGATGGAGGGAAATGGGGACTACTAAGTGTTTATTAATGATAAACTAGCTTCAGAGACTCCAGAGGGCTCAGTGATCTCCCGAGGTGTAGAGTCTGCTCTATTTATTCTCACAACCTGTCAGCCATTTGAAACAAAGAGAAAATATATCTGGAGCCCTGCTGTGCTCACTTACGGAGCCTTTGCAAATGTCTCGCAAACATGAATTACATCCAAATTTACCCCAGAGCTTTTCTTTAATGATGGCAGGTCTGTTTGAATTCTAATGGATTCCAATTATGGATGGAAACACAGAGTGAAGAAGAAGAAGACGACGATGCAGGCTTTCAGTTATAATGGTGCGGTAACTGGTTGTAAAAATACACCAGATTCTTGGGACAGTAGCCTGTTGGTTCAAGAAAATAACAGTTCATGCAAGTCATGTGTTCTTAGTAGATTGAATAATAGCATAATCCACAGAACCCTGGTTCTAAGGAAACAAAGTAGCTCATTGTGGTTTGGGTTCAAATAAGTCTGTTACGTGACTGGCGTTAGTTGAGTGCAGATGTTACTTAAAGATACTACAGTAAAATAAGTCAACGCTAAAAGTTCTGTGTTTGTTTGACCCGTCCAACCAGTGGCTTATAAGGTAGTTACGATGAGCCCTGATGCGCGCTATTATGATGGGTCATAGTATATACTAGTTACTAGTTATGAAGCACATACAGCGTGGGCTGGCGACTGTTTATAAAAAAGTGAAATTAATCTAATTTGGGGAGCTTTGCTACTTTCTCCTCCTGTTATTTTCTCTTTTGTCTTTTCTTACTGTTGCTTTTTCACAGATTTTGCGCCTAAACTAGCCACCGTATATCATATCGTCACATGATCAAATAGAGACTTGACATTGGACAACATCAACATATAAAGCAATCATTGCATATCTGTATATGACAAAAAATACCAAAGAAAATAAGATATTATTAATTTCATTGAATGGTTTTTATAGTTTATTTATAGTTTTGATAGTTTATGTAGAATAAGCATATCATTTTGTTATTGATTGCTACTGACTATTTTACAAAAATATTCGTAAATATATGGGTATACGTGGCAAACGGCACCATTCTATTATACGTGAGTTCTTCTCTGAACAAAAGTGTATTTCCAAGATGGCAATCTGAATCACTTGCAAGGGCCCATCCACAGGCCCCAGTGCAACCACACTGTCTGCACTGTTATTATTTACACCCCTGCGGTATCAGTTGGAGTCCTAAATATTTGGCCATTTCGCAAAAAAATGCCCCTTCAGGGACTCTGATGGGACTCCCAGCACAGGATTTCTTAAGTCTTAAAAATCTAATTACTTTTCCTGCCATTCGGCATCAACACTGTGCAAAAATACTCAATAAAGCTTAAAATTAGGCAACCTACATGACAGCTACCAAGTGTTCCCTGGCAATTATGGGGCCGCAATGTGGATACAGTCATTGCGCTTGATGTCCCATCATCAAAGACAATACCTTCAGTTTGATTCTACTTGATGATATAGTGTTTGTGCTTGTTTATGCTCCCTGAATATACCCTCCAATAAGTTGTGTGGTTTTATTCCTCTCACAGCTCACCCTTGTCTGACCTAGATCTCAGCAGCTATACCGCACATCTGTATGCCAGCAGCACTGCCTGAAACACCGTAAATGCAAGCCTGGAAGGAGCAGAGAGAATAGCTGAAGGTTTCATTGCTACCCGTTCAGGGTAATAATCACACACCGCTGAGATGCACTCTTTGGAACAGTGGCGGAGGGAATGTAATGGCTTCCATGTGCATGTTTAACATGTGCCTTCACTGCTGCTGCTGCCTGATCACACTAAGCGCTCATCAGTCTCAGCCATGTATTTTTTTTCCTTTATGTTCACACTTTTTCTTGACATTCCTCAGCTCTGTGTGTGTATGTGTGTGCATGGACATCTGTGTGTGTGTGCCCGTCTATGTTGCTTACACAAATCTGGTCGGCTGAGAGGCGAAGCTATAGCCTCAGCACCGGCAGCCTATAATTACAGCGGCAGCTTCAGTGTGAGAGCAGAGAGCCTGCTGGGTAATTGCTACTAAGAGCACCGGGGGAAGTATGGCTCCTTTACGTCCAGCACTTATTCAAATGGATCAACTAGAGCCATTCCAGAAATTGAGCAGGACCAAAAAAAACTGACACGCCGGCAGCTCTGTGAGACTGATTACATATAAGTGGCAGAAGAAAGTAAAGCTGAAACGATTCCTTGACAAACTCAAGTAACTCGATTAAAAAAATCATCGATGCAAAGAATTGCATCGATTATTTTTAGTTTTTAGTCGAGGCTATCCACGCCAACTGCAGGGCGCGGGTTTGGGATGCCGCTATCAACAAATCCATGTTGAAATTGTCAGGATGAGAGCTAGTGCAGAAACAAAAAGGTAGAAAATGATATTATGGCCTCCATTCAGATATGAATACGGCAACAAATAACTCTGTATTACTTCTAGTACCTGATGGGTAGCCTGTACTGGATGTATCTGATGGCAAACACACTGTAGATCAAATGGAAAACAAACGAGGATGAATGAAAAGTGACTTTTTAACTATCGTTTGACTTTCCCTTTGTGTTTGTGACATCCCGACCGAGCGACATAAAAATCAGTCTGCCTCGTCCGTCTGGTGTGGCCTCTCTCTTCAAAGCATGTTGGACAGTTAATTACAACACGGGGTGATAAATGCACATACACATGTGTATGTGTGTGTGTGTGTGTGTGTGTGTGACACACACACACACACACACACACACACACACACACACGCACCTTGGCGAGCCAGTAAAATCGGAGACACCCCTTAGGATCCCAGCAGCTGGCAGAGGTTCTGCAGCCGTGTCTGGGGTAGTTGACAATTTACTGCAGGCGAAGCCTTCTTCCTCAAATATACAACCAGCTGAAAACAGCCAGCAGCTCACTGTGACAAAATTGAGGGTGTATCGGAGCAGTGCTAGTCATAAAGCAAGAACACAGCCATCTGTAATATGTTAGTTGGGTTTTTATGGGTGGAAGATGACATCTATTCAACTGATATAGAGCATCCAGCTGAAATAGGTCATGTTAAGCTGTGCCTCCTCTGATACCCATATTTCCTCTCAAGAATACCTCTATACACCTCAAAGAGGTCATGTACTATATACTGGGAATATACGTATAAGCTGTATATTCAACCCGGTCTCACTCTCAACTCGTCAAATCCCGACGAGTGCTTGGTGAGTGGCCGTCGGCGTCTGATACTGACGCACCGAGGCACCCTTTAGTGTCTGTATGAGATGCACCAGGCTTTCAACTGACTCCGATGTAAACCTCATTATTAGACGCTCAGAGAAACATCTGAGACATCTGTACAACATCTGTTTAAGAGTGAGAAAGTCTTCTTAAGGAGGGTGGGAGGGAGGTTGGATGGGTCAAACAAACACAGTTTTTAACCACTGCCTTTCACTTGGACAAAGAAAAACAACCTGCAATAATGCCCAGCGGCTGCTAACAGCTAACTAGCTGTCCATCCTGCTGACATGAGAAGATGTGCTCTGTTGTGGACAGGCGCTCGGTTGAATTTGTCATTTACTAAGTAATAGTGAACACAATATCGTTCCCGGGACAACAGGACGCTGTTAGCCTCGAGCCATGTTTTAAACGGCCACTGCTGTAATGTTGGATTACTTGCAGCCCCTGCTGGCCTGTTAAGCGTAGTGATGAGTCAGCACTCAATGACGGTATAAAACAGTCAATAAAAGATGTTTTTAAAAAGTGTGAATAACTGCAACCACGAGAGGTCCTTGAGCTTACAGTCATAAATGAGCACGAAAAATATTAATCCGATGGGTCCAGCAGTATGAGAGATTAGCCATGGACAGACAGACACAGAGATGCACATACATGCATGCATGCACACACAAATACATAATCTCCTGGCGGAGATAACTATGAAAAAAAAAGGGAAATGACATGATGTATTCCTCAAACTGATTGATGATCTGTATGGGAGTATCTATGAGAGCTGTGTATAGGGCTTGTTCCATAAAACATGGAGAGAACACGTGAACACACACACACACCGTGAGGAAACCCCTCTTGGGTGCTCATTTGCACTAACACACGACCACTCAACTGGCTTTGTCTTGAGTTACAAGCCGAAGCCTTTGAGCTGTGTGCTCAATAAAACAGACAGTGACCTCCATCCTTCCTGTTCTGACCCTGGAGCATTTCACCAACCCAGCACAAAAATGCTTATATATCAGGAACCTCAGTACGTACGCCAGTAAATCGTATTCTATTGCTCTGGCCCAAAAAAAGACAGGGAGGGCAGTGAAACAAAGATGCACGCAGGTTAGGCCAAGGCCTTGTGAGGATGAAGGAGATCGGGATCAGCGCTTGTATGAGGGATTTATGAGAGGCACCGACGTGAATGTAAAACAACGTCTCGGCTTTCAGCAGTGCTCTTTATTTGTTCAGGGCTCGAGCACAGCTGCATACACGACTCTCTTACTCTTCTCACTTTCTGTGTCCAGAGGGTCCACATTGATATTTTTACTGTAAAGAGGAGGAGAGTCTCTAGTGTTTGTATATGCATTTATGCCCTCTATAAAGCACTTTGGGATGAGCGTGTAAACAAATGTGAATACAAGAATGCAGATAAATTTGGCTTTGATCGGACTTCTTTAAAGAAGCTCTGTGTCAATCCGTCAATCACTGTGACTACTGCTATAGCACTGAGACCCGTGGACAGGGCTTGGAAACCACAACATTGCAGCAAAATTGGGTATAGCGTGAAACCAGCAGGGATTTGTTGAATCCAAATATTTTCAGGAGTTCAGTTTGGCAAACTTGAGTGTGCAATAGGCTTTGGAGCCTCGCAGCGTGATCTCACCCCATCGGGCCACAGCAACAGTTGAAAGCATAAACTTGAGAGAAGTTCTGCAAAACCCCCGCAGAGGCAAAACATAACTTTTCCCTCAACTTCAGCACTTTAAAGATAGCACAGTGATGCACGCCAATCTTGGCTTTCCAAACCGCTGCCCTTAGATGACCAAGCTTGTGCTTAATCATCCTCTAATATTCATGCCTTTGTGTGTGCGTGTGCGTGTGCGCGTGTGTGTGTGTGTGTGTGTGTGTGCTTTGACAAGTGTGCATATTTCATTGGAATGTGGAGAGAAACATCTTTTGCTTTTTCATCAGCGAGAGCCCAGGAGGGTTGGGTATCACTGCGGCTCCTGTTGTGTGATTGACAAGCACTGCTGCTTCTGTAATCTCATTGCATGGCTGACTGGCGCGATCTGTGGAGTCAAACAGAATAAGGCCTTTACATTGACATGCTAGGAGAGTCCCAGGACTGAATGGACGGAGAGCACTGGTTTCCTCGCTGTGATTTCCCCCTTTCTATACTATACAACCATGCTAGTGTCTGACGGGGAGCGACACAAAGACTTCAGTGTGTGAACGTCTAGGTGGAGAAAAAAGGGACAGGGATGATCTCTGTGTATACACAGACACTCTAAACACGAGGACACATGACTGAACAGATGGTGAAAAGATTTAACACTCCACAATACACTCCAGCTACTGGCTTTTTTTTTTTTTTTTTGGGGGAGATTTTGGAGATTTGGAGATTTGTGTCATGTTGGAGCATTGGATTTCAAGGTTGTTGGATTTTCGGGAACACACACGTGATGATTAGTTGCATTTGAGGATTACATAACTACCAGAGTTCTGACCCGTGTAACCTGCAAATCTCTTGAAAAAACGCTTAACCAACCCAAACAAACCAATTTAAGTCTGTGACAGGCTTACGTTATACGGATAGAGATAGCAAGACAACTTGTGGGAAACAGAAATGTTTGAAATAAATACATTTGATCAAAGTGGGATTAGGAAGGATGAACCTTTATTTATTACAAGATGATCTGAATGACTTTTGTACACTCTATCACCTAATCTTGAGAATCAGATGTGGGTTTAAACGGAGCTACGGCTCGAAACCTGTGCAGGTTTTCCATCTGAAGGGGAGGAAGGACTTCACATTCTAATAAATATTTCTATATTATACAAGGTATCAAATGTGTGTGTAATATGAAAGGGGTCGCTTGCACTGATGAACCCAGAGAGAATAATCACCTGACTGCACTCTTTCGGGTCATTGTTTTGGTTTTACAGCCCAAACTTTACTGCTCTACTTCAGTTTCATCACTCATCAACCTGGTTTCCAGCAGCAGCATCAGCAGGCAGTGTTTTTTTTACCGAAAAAGCTCTGATGAACCCACTGCACTGTACCTGCTCAGCAGCAAACAGCAGACAGACACAGTTAGAGACTAGCTGGTGAACATAGTGGAGTATTTAGCAGCTAAAGACACAGACCAAAACAGAGCTAAAAATTGGACTTACACTCATTGCATGGCTGGAAACATGACTAATAATAATGTAGCTCCATGTCTACTGGATGTGTAAAAAGTGTTTGCAAAAATATTGTTTCCTAACCCGTTAGTCATAACAACTTAAAGGTTGATGTTGTGTTTACAGTGTACAGCAAAAATAAGAAGAAGAAGAAGAAGAAGAAGAAAAATATTTCAAATTAACAGAATCAAAGATGAAAACACAACACCCAATATATTATATCCTTATAATGTTATTATGGTTACACCAAGAAACACAACAGTTCATTTGGAGTTGTGCTCCGACAACTCCTTAGAGATATATCTGTCTCTTTAGCAGCTTAATGCTCCAAATACTCGTCAAATACGGCAGCTTGGTCAGTGGTTCTAAGACGCTCTATGTACCCCTCGAGCCTAGTCGTTACATGCATACACCGTCTTTTCAAAATAAACTTCCGTGTTCACATGAAACAACTTTGTTAAGTTTAGGAAAAGATCATGAATTGGGGTTAAAATAAGTACATTCGTTGTAAGTTAAATACGTAATTATTTTTATTTAATATTTATGACTTGCACGATTTTATGTCTTTGATTCTCATTTAGCTTTTTCTTGTGATTTTTCTTTTATACAGTATATATATATATATATATATATATACATATATATATATATATATTTATTTATTTTTATATATATATATATATATATATATATATATTTAAAGAGCATTGTTGGAGGGTACATGAGACTCAAGATTTGCATTGCCAACGACTGCTTGCTGTAATTGTTGTGTATATGACGAATAAAGAAACTTAAACTTAACCTACATGACGTGATGTTACATAACTTAAAATATGTCAACGTTGACTTTTGGTTTCACATGGGGACACGAACACCGGTCTCCTGAGGGGAAAGTCTTGTGTTTCACCAAAATTACAACCATGTAGAGCGTCATAGTTTGACCTGTAGGGCCACTGACTAAGCTTCCGTATTTGACTACTTGGGAGTGACAACAGGCTGGTTCACCAACTAGTCTCTAACTGTGTCTGAGCAGGTAGTGTATACAGTGGGATTTTACAGCTTTTTTTGCTGACAGCTGTCTTCTGGAAGCAAGGTTGATGACAGCTTAATTTGCATGCTAATAAAAATGAGCTAAAAAAAAAGAGGCTCAGAGGCTCTTTAAAGTTGAGAGAAACTGCACAGTTAATATGTGATAATTCTCCGTGATGCCGTTAACGTCATTTGTTAAAAAGTATTGATAACTGCAGCTTTGAATTTGCTGATTATGTATAAGTATCACGTGGAAATCCAAAGACACACTCTTTGACTTCAGTGAATCCCAGACAGATCTCTAGTGTGGCTCCACAATAGCTGGATGAAACAGATGAAAGTGGGATCTCCAGTCAAACCGCTGTGAGCAGCGAGCCGTAGCCTGATTGAGGGGCTCTTCACCGACTAAGCGAAGGGCCTTTTCCTTTGTGATGACATGTCAACCAGAGCCTAGATGGATCACCCAGCATCTCCTCAACGCCCATAACCGTAAGACTGGATCGTCTATTCGAACCCCTGACCTCAAACAAGTATAGTGAAAGCATTTATAAGAGTTAGCGATCACAGCGGAGGCACAGAAGCTGAAATATTGGGCTACGTTGTGTGTTTCTTCCTTCCTCACATGCCTACTCATCTTATCCTTCATCATACTGAGAAGAAGAGGAGTGATGGAGGACTAGCCCTACACCCTCTCTCCTGACTCTCAGACACATTTATACCAGAGGATGTCCCTCTGGACTGGCTCATGTAATATACCGCCTGTCTGGAGCATTTGTGGACACATAAAGCTATTGGATCCCTAAAGCTATTATTGTATGAGTGCTGCTCTGACCATTTATCCACCTGAAATCAAATAAACTGGCTGACTACAGCCTCCCTGTGACTGCTTAACCAGCTATTTTTGTTTTGTACATGTTTGGTGTTGATCTATGTGTTTGTAGCATTATGTACAGCTCATATACAGATAACAACATGACAAACTAAGCTTTGAATTACAACCTATTCTAACAGAAAAGGAGGAAAATAACAAATGAATACTTATATTGGCCTACAGAATATATATATGAGGTATTAAATTCCAACCTACTTGGCTTATATAATCCTTGTGAGTATATAAGGTAAAAGGATGCATGGTATGAAAACCAGTGATCCGTCTGAGATCTGCAAGTCTTGGCTAAAGATTTAGCCTGTGTCCTCCTGGGAGAGCTACCACGAAGACCTCCTTAAATATTCACATATAGCTGTGATGTATATTCTAAGCATGAAGACACAGCGGCAGAGAGAAGATGCCTCAGAAACTGTGTGTTGTGCCGTTGAACCATAGACTATATACTGTAAGAAGTGGACGTAGTCACTGTAACGTCACCCATTGGTTTGCGGACTGCTGTTTTGAAGCCTCGAGTTCGGCATTTTGGCTGTTGCCATCTTGGTTTTATGCAACCAGAAGTGACACGATGGGGTGGAGCTCAAGCCCCCAGGAGAAGCGCCGGATTTTGAAGCAAATTGTAGGCCAAACGGTGGAATTACAACCTCTGAGTCCATCACGAGATGCCATTGGGCCCAAAAAGACTTTTTCCCATAGACTCATGAAGTGAAAACACAGTGAAGGGGTTAAAGTTCTAAGACGAAAACATGGTCCCCGACGGGACAATTGCTGTGGTAGCGACCTGTCAATCACAAGGTAGCCACGCCCTAAAGCATCCCCTGCTTTATGGTCTGTTTGACTCTAAATGGGACCATAATTTGTTAAATGAACATCATGCTGTATTGAAGAAGACTTGAAACTAGAGATTGAGACCATAAACTCATGTTTACAATGTTTACTGAGGTAATAAATCAGGTGAGAGGTATAGGATAATTTTCTCATAGACTTCTATACAATCAGACTTCTTTTTGCAAACAGAGGAGTCGCCCCCTGCTGGCTATTAGATAGAATGCAGGTTTAAGGCACTTCCGCATTCAGTAGCGCCAAGATTGAAAAGTGGCTGATGGTGTGCCATTGTGGTTCAGCGGCATAAGTCGGTCCATGTGAGTGGTATGCCACTCCTGTTTTCTGTTTTATTCTATTCTCCTGTGTCCTATTTTCTGTATTAAACCAGACCGTGACCTCTTATCAACCTTAACCAAGTGCTGCCAGGTGTCTGATGATCAGATTTCAATGTTGACAGCCCCACAAACAAAATTCTATTTACCACTATCGTATTGGTGTGGAGGCAGAAACCGCAGAGATATCAGATATCTCAAAACTTGCAAGGCTGCAGGCTTAAAAGAGAGGCGGTCTACATCCTGAGGGTGTAGCTCATGGTGCACAGGCACAGGTAAATTAATATAAATATAAAATATGCCGGTTAGGCTTTAGGGGTGGGGGAATAAAACGATCTCTCCTCTCCAGTATGTTATTCATGGTCTCCCCTCCAGGTCGTGGCCAGGCTCAACCCTAAGCTTAACATTTTGTTAACTTGGTTGTGAGCTACTCGTCCAATATGATGGGAAATCGGTGTTGGAGTAGGGATAGGGATCAGGTTGAGGTTGCAGTCCAAACCTTTAGAAGCATTTTTTTGCTGGAGTTGTTTATCAAAGTGATCTGTGTCCCCTCGTTCTGCTGCAGCATGAATGAAGCTGAAGAAGATACCCCTCAGTAAGACATGATGCAAGACTTTACACCAGGTCAACTGCCTCCCTCTCCCTAAATCTATTCCAGCTCCTCATTACCTGCAGTGCTCTCAATGAGAGAGTGGTTATATTGGACTAAATTACACACAGCGACACCTATTACTGTCTTGGTAATTGATACTTCAGCACTGAGTGGAGATGTATTACAATAAAGTGATCAGTAACAGCTCCTTAAGGCAAAATCATTACACAGTGTGACACACTAGCAGTCTATAAACTGCCTGGGTTTGGATGAGTGTTAAAGAGGTTCAGCGTGAAGAATGCCGTAAATTACTATTACAGCAACTTGATGTAACACTGCAGGTATGTGGAGATGCCTCCTGCAACGATTACATCATGCATTTATTATATTACATGACCACAAGGATGTTAACATGAGGGAGCTGTGTTTATGTGCCGAGGAGAATTCCCCCACACTTCCAAGTTACACTTAATAATGACATCAGATGATTTAATTGCGGTTTCTAGATTTGGATTCTCTACGGAGATGAGTCATACAGCTGCAGAACAGACACATCTGCATGTAGTCTGATGATGAGACCGCAGTATTGTCATTATCAAAGCCAGATTTGAGTCTAGTCACTAAGTCTGATTAATAAAATATACAGTTTTCAAAAGAAATGCCTGCCAAGAGTTGAAGTGTGGATTCGCAGACACTGAAACTATGTCTGCATCCAGTAGCTAGTAGTCTAAATCTCATTATATGACCTGACCTGTCACACCAGTTTAAAGCAGCCCCGGAGGATGATGACCTCATCAACGCAGTTTGCCAGCGCGTAGGAGACGTCTTTGTTAGCACAGCAGTAATCTATATAAACAGATTCTGCATTCGCATGTAGAATCTGTAGCAATGGGACAAGATTTTTGGTATTGGAAGCGTTCTGGTTTCCGTTTATAGTCGGAGTAGCATTGCCAAAACGCGTTCGAGCCGGCTCTGGTTGAATGCAGGTAAACGGTCCGTTTTGACCTGCATTGGCCGAAATGCAATTTGGGAACCAATCAGCTATCGTCTGATGATAATGGCGTATCCGTCATCAGACCGATAGCCAATGGGTTCTGAGGTTGGTACAGCAGAAATAAGGTAAAATCCTATTTGGCCTTTGGAGCGGACCAGACTCTCTGATTACATCTTGGAGTACAGCACTTCCCCCAACATTAGTGCTGATAGCAATACAACAGTGGGTGGAATGACACTGAGCAGCAGGCAGGCAGGCAGGTCGCACCGACACACTGGGCCACTGGCATGGCAGCCTACCGTCTGACCTTCCGCACATCATCACTTGGCCATTAACCAGGCGGAGGGGAGGAGAAGGGCAGTGTTTTAACAGCCACTTAGTGAGAGTGCACTGTGGAGTCGAGCGTGCTATGTAAACACATTTATCCTGGGATGTGTGGAGTGTGGACATGCTTAAATCTCCTTCACTGGCAGTTTTGCTGGTGTTGGTGGTAAAGTGCATCAACACTTCACAGCAGCACTCGGATATCGCCCAGGCTCATCACTGTCTAATAAATCAGCAGAAAACATCCCGCTGTGCTGGGGGGGGTTTAAGCCAGTGTGATCTCCTGGTATGCTTCCTGGCACATACCTTTTGGATCCGTGCAGTAAAGTAGCACTCGAAATGGACTCTGAAATATATCTTCTAACGCGAACAGTAAACATATCTGTTGGTAAGTGTGCAGCCCAGCGGCCTGGCAGAGCGATAGACGATCCATTCTAGCCTGAATAATGTAGGCGCTTGTTCTGTTTGAATGAAAAGGAGCTGGCACTGGGGCAGCTCTGCTGGCAGATGATCCGGTGGCAGAGTGCCTCCCTCTCTAAGAAAGAGGAGACGGGGGTAAAAAAGAAAAAAAGAAAAATCGGAGTTCTCAAACAGAATCCACCTTCACATAACCACCAGACCTGAGGGGGGAAAAGGAGAAATCACACATTCCAGCAGTCTTCAGGTTGCAAAGTTTGCAGCTGATAAGTGAAAAAATAAAATCCTACAAAGATGTAATTGAGCTCAGAGGAGGTCGCGCCGTGGAGTAAGCTACCTGTTACGATCTGACACCAGCCCCCCTAGAGAGCTTGTGCCCATGGAAACAGGAGCCTGAGAAAAGTGTTGTGCAAGGTGCTTTTTTCCTACCCTTCTTTTCCCCTTTTGCTAACATTAATTGGTTGCCAACAGCACTTGACTGTAGCGAGTTGAAGCCTCCCTCTCGGCAGGTCTTTAGCTCGGTCCAGAGAAAGACGGGGGCCAGATGAGTGGAGTTTTTTTTTTTTGCCAGCTCCCAGCGCCAAGCCGCCAGGGAGCCGAATCGTTTGCATTCGGCGTGATTAGAGAGCCGTTATGTGTCACACAAGTCTGGGCTACAGGCCTAGCTTTACTCTTCCTTTGCCTTGGGTATAGAAGGAAATTATTTCATCCGTTAGTCTCAGGCCACTGATGACAAGGTGGGGGAGATCATCAGCTTCATCCTAACTAGGTCACTGTGTTATTCAAGTCCAGCAGGAGACGGGAAGCAACAGAAGGCTGAGTGTTAAAACTCCCCCTCACCCACCGCTGGAGATCTTGTTAAAAGATGGCAGAGGAAACTAAGAGAGGAAAAACAGAACAAACCCTAATTTCATTTCTAGAATAAACAAATGTCACACACAAGAAACCTTGACTGATTTAGCACTTTCCTATTTTACCTGATTGGCGTTTTATCCACTGGATCGTGTTCTGTAATGGGCCCAGTATGGATAGCAGAAATAATAGCAACTGTCAATTTCACCATTATACAAATATTTGAACTGGGATGCTGTTCAGTCTCTTTAGAACTTTTTTTAAGGTTAGGACTCTCTTGACACGCTGTCGTCAAGCTGAGGATCATTTTACAGAAATGTACCCGATGGCTGCCGCTGTCGAGAGTCTCATCTGGAGTCAGGCGCTAAAAGCCAAATCATTACTCTTAGCCAGCGTCGACATGCCAGTCAAGAAGCCCTCGTTTTTTCATTTGAAACGTTCCTGATAGAAAATACACCTCTTCAGAAACAGCCGACTCAACTTTGGACAGCCCTAGTCAGCGGTGGCGCTGGCTCTGAAAAGAAGCCCTGAATTGCCTGTAATAAGGTCCCTCTCAAGTTAAACGGTGGGACTCTCAATGCAGCAATGCAGCGATCATCTTACACCACAATGGCTTGAGGTTAAAATGAGAGACTCCAGCTGAAAATGTGAGTCATTAAACTTTCACAATGATTCTCTGGTAAGAACTACAAGAGCAGTGAAGTGAAAGGACGTGTGTTACTTTGCTAAAGGCTTCATGTAGTCAATCTTTCATTTGCTTCTCCTCTGAAAACACTGCCCATGTGACCATCAATCAGATGGAATCTATATTTTTCCTGACTTGACCCAGAATTTCAATTGTTCATATGAAATATTTACACTGGTGGTATTGCTACAGCAAAAAAATGGTTCAATGTGTGTTATACATCACCTTCAACTACTCACATTGTGGTCTCAGTCAGTCTGGCATGTACAAGACTGTTTAATTCACCGCAGCATTCATCAGTGTGCTACAGCATGTTTCAAATGTATTTACATTCTGTTTAACAATTGACAATTGAACTATGTGCACTTGTATGTACTTACGATATACAATATGGTGTTACTAAAAACATGTTTTCACTCCCAACTGGTCAAATATGGTAGCTTGGTCAGTAGTGCTAAGCTTCAGTCAGTTTTGGACGTGTCAATTTCTGTTCCGTTACATTCCTACACTGTCTTTACAAAGTAAACTTCCGTGTTCACAGGAAACAACTTGGTTAGGTTTAGGCAACGATACTACTTAGTTAGGTTTAGGAAAAGATCGTGGTTTGGGTTCAAATAAGTATGTGTGTTACGTAGTAAAGTAGGCTACATTACGTACACAACGTAAGGTAAGTTACGTTACGTAAATGAATTAAAACAGCGGTCTCCTGTGTCTCTCAGGATCACCCAGATTCAAGTGCAATACTAAATTGCTGGAGTGCCCCTTTAAATCACATCCCATATGGCATAGATTATACAGTTCAATTATCCGTCAAAATGTGGTACCCATATAGATACTATCATAGGATTAAAGCTAATATCTAAATATGTCTTTATCGTGATGTACACATCATTATTATTCTCCCAGTTGAGCTTCTTGGCTGTTCAGTTTATCAGATACCTGACTGTGATCAAGGCTTAGTTAGTGGAAAGCAAAGCTTTTAAGAGAAGTTATGTATGTCCTATACTCTCTTGCTAAATGCTTTGTCGCCTTCAGAGCCAACACTGCCTCCCCCAAGGCCGCCTACCCCCAAAAGTGGAGTGCAGCCTGAAGGCACGCAAAGGTAATGTGGGGGGAATTCTCCAATCAAATAGCTGTGAGGGGCTATAGGCTGCTGAGCGGCGAGGGCTTCCTCCGCCCGCAGCGCTCTCCCCAGCTTTGTTCTGCCCGTTATCTCTGGTGGCAGATAATCCTGAATGTGCTGCATGGATCACAGCCCGCTTCACCAGGAATCAACCACCGGCTCATCATGCATGTTAAACTCATTACATATTCAAAAGGGAACTAAATCTTCAGCGTATCTGCTTGCTGGAGGGACGTGTGCATGTGTGTTTGCACGCATGAGTCCATGTGTGAGTGTATGTGTGCGTCAGCCTCCTCCTCCATCCTCAAAGAGGCTTTGCTAACGGCATTTTTCACCCCCCATTTAACCTTCCCCTTTCATCCTTCCCCTTGTTCACATCCACTCACGCTCAAAGACTTGGGAAAACAGTTTGACTCAAAACTTCACTTTGTGGGTTCTTTGGCGATGAGCTAAAACAAAGTAGCTGTTGACACACACCTAAAGATGTGTCGCCGTAGATAGATGTGTGTGTGGGGTGGGGGTTGGGTGGGGGG